>JASAMX010011388.1:0-50779 GCA_030248175.1 Microlaimidae sp. YZB2_3 | reverse complement strand
TGTGTGCAGTCTGAGATGAGTTGAAAAGTTTATCTTCTTGCATTTGAGACGCGTTTTTAGCTAAGTAATTATAAAGAATAAAAAGGGTTAAGTCAAACGCATAAGTAATAATGTTGGTGATTTTGATCGAAGTATTTTCCAACTGTGTGATTCTGCTCATATTTTTTCATCACAAATAGCAGCTTTTGCGTCGCGTTAATGCAAAAGTTAGCCCTAAGTGGCATATATCTGTGTTACAATGTAAGTGAGATAAGAAAGAATTACCGTTCTATATGCATAATTGGTCCTAATTCGGTGTCAGCCGTGCTACGAATACTTTTCATTTCCAGTTCTTGGTCATCTGAAGTATTGGAACCGAACAAGGTTTTGATTTTTCCGACCGTTAAAAGTGTTCCTATTGAACTTTTGAACTTGTTTTTGTACTCTAAAATAAAGTATTATTCCAATTTGTTTATTTTTTTAATTTTGAAACTTGTATTAAAACGATTTAAAAGCATTTGTTATAATTTAAAAATTTAAAAAAGATGCCATTTTAACCCCTGAGACCTTTTATATATTTAACAAAATCGACAATTATCTGTCATAAAATAATTTTTTTATAACTTTCTTATAATTTTTTGTAAAAATATAAATATTATTATTTTTCTTGGAATAACCATCTTGTTTTATTTGCAGATGTGGCTGCCCCGGCATTCTCTATCCAGGGCGTTATTTTACTTGAGAGAGTGTTTTCTCTTAAGCAAGATAAAGAACGTTGCTCTTATTCTCTGTTTTTTTAGCGATACTGAAAAAATTTAACAAAAAAATTGATCTTATAACTTTTGAACACGCCGCGATCAATATGCAAATATCTCGTGTTAAGGTCCTTGTATATTTAGCTACCTCCTAAAAAATTTTTTTTTTTCAAAAATTTTGGGGGGTTAGCCCCAAAATTGCCGAAATTTACGGTCGATTTTTTTCGGCTAAATTTCTAACTTTTTACCATATGGGCTATACGTCTGAAAATTTTTTTGCAGATTGCCTATATTTTCCTGAGCTCAAAAATATATAATTTGTTAGGGGTAACCTACTTGGGTCGGGTACCCCAAGAGGTTAAAGAGGGTCAATTTCCCCGATTTTTGCTAAAAATCTTTGTATGGACACATTATGCATATTTTGGTATCATGCTCAAAAACTGTTAGAGATGGATTCATTGGTTCACATTTTTACAATCCACATAAAAATTTTTGGGGGTACATTATGGGTTGTAAAAATGATAACCATTAGGTAAATCGAGTTGAAATTTATATTTTTGAGATCAGCGTGTCTAAAGCTTTTATATGAGTACAAACAAGACGGTATTACAATAAATATATAAAAAAGACCCCCTAAAAATTTTTGGGGGTACATTATGGGTTGTAAAAATGGTAGCCATTGGGTGAATCGAGTTGAAATATATATTTTTGAGATCAGCGTGTCTAAAGCTTTTATATGAGTACAAACAAGACGGTATTACAATAAATATATAAAAAAGACCCCTAAAAATTTTTGAGGTACATTATGGGTTGTAAAAATGGTAACCATTGGGTGAATCGAGTTGAAATTTATATTTTTGGGATCAGCGTCTCTAAAGCTTTTATATGAATACAAACAAGACGGTATTACAATAAATATAAAAAAAAGACCCCCTAAAAATTTTTGGGGGTACATTTTGGTTGTAAAAAATGGTAACCATTGGGTAAATCGTGTTTAAATTTATATTTTTGGGATCAGCGTGTCGTGAGCTTTGATATGAGTATAAACATGACGGTATTTTAATAAAATCACCTCTTAAGAATTTTAGGGGGTACATTGATGGTTGCAAAAATGGGTTACCACTGAAGAAAATTAAAAAAAACTATATATTTTTGAAATCAGTGCGTCGAGAGCTTTCATATGAGTGTAAACATGTCACTTAAAATCAAAAAAATGACAAAATTACCATTTTTCAAATTTGGGGGTATTTGGGGGTATGTAACCGGGTAACCATAAAAAATTTAGTCTAAAATTAATATTTTTGAAATCAACACGCATAGAGCTTCCAAACGAATATAAACACGGCTTATAAATAATAAAAACAAAAAATCACCCCTTACTAAATTTGGGTGTACAAAGGGCTCTGTATTTTAGTTACCCGACCATTTAGAGCAATTTTTTTATATTTTTGAAATCAGCACGCCAAGAGCTTTAAAATGATATATTACTCGCCTATGTAGAAGGGCTGTGTCAAAACTTTATTTTTGAGGTCAGCCATTGCAGTGCCTTAGGGCATCAAGATTTTTTTGGGACTATCACCAAAATGTAGGACTTAAATTTCCACATAAATCCCCCCGGTCTCAGGCCTGTGGCTCTAACAGTTTTTGAGCATGATGCCAAAATATGCCTAATGTGTCCCCCATACAAAGATTTTTAGCAAAAATCGTGAAATTTACCACTTTAACCTCTTGGGGTACCCGACCCAGGTAGGTTATCTCTAACAAATTATATATTTTTGAGCTCAAGAAAGTATGGGCAATCTGCAAAAAAAGTTTCAGACGTAAAGCCCCATATGGTAAAAAGTTAGAAATTTGGCCAAAAAAAATCGACCGTAAATTTCGGCAATTTTTGGGCTAACCCTCCAAAATTTTAAAAAAAAATTTTTTTTAAAAGGTAGCCAAATATACAAGGACCTTAACGCGAGATATTTGCATATTGATCGCGGCGCGTTCAAAAGTTATAAGACCGCTAACAAAAAATTTTTTGTCAAATTTTCCCAGTATCGCTAAAAAAAAAACAGAGAATAGATCAGACTGCGGCGTGGAGCTTCTGTTGTAAGGCCACAAAGACTCGTGGTAAAGTAAAAAGTTTGAGTTTAGGTTTAGGTTTAGGCTTAGGTAGTAGGTATATGTTTTAGCAATTGTGATTAGCGAGTTTAAGTTTCCCTACTCTTCCCCCCATTACTATTCTAATAACAATTTTAATATACCCATATTCTGAGAAGCCCTAGAAGCCCTGGAGGGGGTACGGCTGCCGCGGCGCACCCTATCCAGGGCGTTATTTTGCTTGAGGGAACGGTTGAACAGGGCCAGAACAAAACGCTGCTCCTTGATTAGGGCGGCTGCAGCGTGTAGTTTCTGCTGCACGGCCACAAAAAAAGACTCGTCGTGGTGCTCGTGAACGTATGAGACAAAGGTTTCCGGGGTGTCCGTGTTGCTCTTGTAGAGGATGTACAGGAGGTTGAAGCACTCCCTCACGATCTCAACGTTGGCGCGGGACAGATGCGGCATTACCGCCTGCACCAGACCCTGATTGTCCAGTTCCACCTGGACCTGGCCAACTTCTTTAATTATCTGAAAAAAAGTGGAAAGAAAGTTAATGAGTGGCAAGCATAACTTTAAAAGCAAACAAATTAGTCGAAAATGTGATTCTGTTCTAAGGATAAAACCTTTTAATTCATGGAAATATCATGATAATACTCGTCGACAACATTAATAATTTACTAGAGCATAATAGTATGTAGACCTTAGAAACCTAAAAGAAACTCTAAAATCAAGCTAAGCCTTATCAGGATATTTTTTATTATCATTTAATGGCGTCTTCCTAAAGAATTCCAACTGCTGAATTAATTAAATTCATGAATAGAAATAAATTTTTTAAAAAGTTTGATTGGCTTTAGATCCGCTTTTTTATATATTAAATTTAAAATAGAGTCTTTTTTCTTAAACAATATTTGTACGCATTCAAAAATCAATTTTTATCTGGAGATTTTTAAGAATAATTTGTTTGGGTGGGGGGGGGGGTGTTTTTTTTTTTTTTTTTTTTTTGGTTGTTTTTTTTTTTTTTTTTTTTAAACACAAAAAACACTTAAACGGAACAAGGGGGTGGGGTGGGGGGGTGGGGGGGGTGGGGTTGCTGTGTATAATTTTTTCTGGGGGGGGCTTATGTTTTAATAGATTTTATATATTATTATTTTGGAGTATTGTGTAAACAATGTTATGGATAAAAATCTATAAAAATCCTTCAAGTATCATAATCCTAAAATTTGTTTTTCTATATTTATTTTATATTTATAGTTGTTTCTAAACTGACCTTTTCATGAAGTTTTGGATTTTCCAATTTATTTTCTGGCAGTTTAACCAAGACATTGTGGATAATAGTTCGTAGAATTTTAAAGCACTTGCAGTCCAAGTTTTCCAGAAGAATTCTTCTAGTTTCCGTTCCTGGATTGATTGTCATGGAAGTAGAAAGGTGTTTTAAGATGCCTAAAAAATTAATTTTTTAAATAGATTTTTTTTTTCTGATTTATTCTCCCGGAAATAAAAAAATTAGTCTACGGTCTATTCGTCTATTAGTCTAGCCATACGGCTGAAAAATAATTTTACCTGTATTTTTTGGATTCATTTGCTATTTTTTTTCAAAATTCAACCCTTTTATGATATTCTTTGAAATTTATGCTTTGGAATGATACTTCATTTAGTCCAATCCGCTTTGTGGTTGAGGAGGAGAGTATCTTTCCTTTTTGATAAAAATGCGTTGTCCAGCATAAAGATGTCCATGTTGATTTTTATTAATTTCAACCCCTTTACGATACTCCCTGAAGTACTAAGTTTCCAATAATATCTCATTTAGCCCAAGTTTTTTCAACCTGGGGAGGAAGATCCTTCCCTCTTTGATGAAAATATGTTGTCCAGCATAAAGATGTCCATGTTTTTTAAACATTTAACCCCTTTATAAAATTCCTTGGACTTTAAGCTTTTGTCCAATAATATCTGATTTAGCTCAATTTCTTTTGTGGTTGGGGAGGAGGGTTCCTTCCTTTTTTTGTAAAAATGCATTGTCCAGTCTAAAGATGCATATAAATTTTTTTTTTCAAAATTTTAGCTCTTTTATGATATTCGCGGGACTGTAAGCTTTGCAACGATATCTCATTTAGTCCAATCCTTTTTGTGGTTAAGGAGGCAGGTCATTTTCTCTTTTAGTGAAAAAACGTTGTCCAGCATAAAGATGTCCATGTTCATCTTTCCAAAAAATGACATATTGGTTTGACATTGGATAATTATTTTTCCTGATAATTTTAAGCCAAATCAAAGACAAAAATTTTTTCAACTTCCAAAATCCATAGGGTCCTTTGGTGAAAATTCTTTGTCTAGTCTAAAGATGTCCATGTAAATTTTTTGAAAATTTCAATCCTTCTACGACACTCCACGGGCTATAAGCTTTCACCATGTGGACCTCATTCAACATTTTTAATGTGTGGGTGTGTGGGGAGCAAGGCCTCAGTTAACACACACACACACACACACACACACACACACACACACACACACACAACACACAAACACACACACACACACACACACACACACACACACACACACACACACACACACACACCCACCCCCCCACACACACACACACACACACACACACACACACACACACACACACACACACACCACACACACACACACACACACACACACACACACACACACACACACACACACACACACACACACACACACACACACACACACACACACACACACACACACACACACACACACACACACACACACACACACACACACACACACACACACACACACACACACACACACACACACACACACACACACACACACACACACACACACACACACACACACACACACACACACACACACACACACACACACACACACACACACACACACACACACACACACACACACACGGATTGATCTATAGATTTGTAAAGATCTCACAAGTGTTTTTTTCAGAATACTATGCTCTTGAAAAACTTGATGTAAAAATTTTTATTCAGCGAATCATCTAAATTAGACCACCCAGCATACTGTTTAAACCCAAAAGCATTTTCATTAAAACCCTGTAATATTAGATCATTTTCTTGTCTTATTATTTCATCAGTGTTTATTGTTTCATCATCAATTTTTTGAAAAAAACTTTATTGACGCGTCGTAGTTAAATCGCGCATGATGTAAGTATATCCGGCATCCAGGACGATATTTACAATAACTATACGGTGATGTGCGGTTTTTTCTTATCGCGCGAAATGCGGAATATACTTACCTTATATGTTAAATAAATAGATGATCGGTTTAACTACTATGTGTTTATATTTTTTGTATTAATGTAATTTGAGTTTAAAATAATGTTTTTTTACTGTAACAAAAAAATGTTCAATATTATGTTTCTGCTTTTCTCTGGGACTGCTCTAAACTCGCATAGGTTGTTCAGGAGCTTTCCGAGGACAGTTCTGCTGGAAACGGTAGAACAGGGCCTTCTATAGTAAGGGTTAATTTATGTGATTTTACAAAACATTTACCAGAAATATCCCAGTGTGGTCCTTTTTTCTTTCCTCCGACCTGAAAGCACTGAACGATTTGTTGAAATTCCTCTCCAAGTGGCAAGGTTTCCTCGTTGTACTCATCAATGTATGGCAAGTCGGAGGGATATCCAATTTGAGATCTAACCGTATTTTTTCCTAAAACAATTCACGTTTTTTTTGCTACATATAACTTTCACCTATATTATTTTAACTGAGGGTGTTGTTTTAACGATTTACGGTTATTATTGTATACTTTATTTAAATGGGTTTTATAACATTTTTATTGTTATGTTTAAATATTTGATTTTCACGTCAGGATTTTAAGGACCCTCAAAATGTCATATAGTATTCGTGACCACGTCATATATGTTTTGCTCTGTGGTAATGGTTGTGGGAGGAGCTGTTGGATTCACTTTTAGCCAATTAGCG
Source organism: Microlaimidae sp. YZB2_3 (assembly GCA_030248175.1). Taxonomy (NCBI): domain Eukaryota; kingdom Metazoa; phylum Nematoda; class Chromadorea; order Desmodorida; family Microlaimidae; species Microlaimidae sp. YZB2_3. The sequence goes on along the minus strand of JASAMX010011388.1, from coordinate 44,001 downwards.
CTTGGAAAAAATTGAATCTCAAATGGATAAAAGATCTACGTTTTTTCCCAAGCCCTTATTGGCTAAAAATGATTCTAAGGTCATAACTTTGTGAAGGTTTTTAACACTGAACAATTTCCTTTCAAATGGGAGGGTTTTGACTATCGTGTTACACTTTGAATTAAACAAATCAACAAAACGTATTTTGTAAGAAAATTATATTTTTATACTGCAAACGAATGATTCATCTGATTTACTTTATTAACTTATTTTTTATTTATTTTTGATATTGTACTATGTACAACTGTAATACTGTAATATATATTATTTGATATTTTTGTTACAACAATAAAAAGCTGACACGTCTCACGAAAAAGAACATAATATAGCAGTGATACACTATGCTCAGTTTCACTTTGAAAAGAAAAATAATAACCTTCATATGCACGCTTCATATTTCGAGCATAATTGTCGAACTGCCTATTCATTTCCAGTTCTTCTCGGTAGTATCTGTTGTATTTGACCCTTGCTTCGCTTTGAATATCAATTTTTTCTTGTAAATCCTACAAAAAAAAACAATAAATCCTTGTTTCAATTAATAATATTTTACTTCCACTTTTTTTACTTTTTTCTTATCTCAGACGTCTTTTTTTTAATTTTTGATTAAAATTACATGATTTTTTTTTTTGATACAGACTTTTTAGCCGTAAGTTGAAAAGTTCCCAAGTTTAGAAAAATCGCAGCTGTAAAAAGGAAAAATTGGATCCCAAAATAAAAGTTGTTTGGGCATAGATTGTAGTTTTTGTCATTTTATCATTTTGGCTCAAAATTTTTCGCTTTCGGTTTAAGTTAGATTTTAGGTTTCAAGTTCCAGTTGCAAGTTTCCTCGCTCAAATCTTGTATATTTGTTTATAGTTGTAATAATGATAAGAAGAACTTAAAAAAACAAAAAAAATTAAGCTGGAAGTTTAAATCGAAAATGATCAATTTCGGACCCGGAAGTTAGAATCGCTAAAAACCTACAATTAAGTTAAACCTTAGCTTAACCCTAACCCTAAGCCAAACTATTTTTATATGGGGCTATAAGTTGCCATTTTTGCAGCTTAAAGTTTCCAAAATTAAAGTTCCACTTTAAAGTTCATATTATTTCTTACTATAACAAAAATAATATATACAACATTAAAAAAATATGTAACAAAATACTGCTTAAACCAATTTAGGGCGATTGGGGCTTTTGAGTAGTCCAATAAAAGCTTCGATTTAGAAGTGTGTGGCCTAATTGTGGCGCGCAATAGACCCGAATGAATCATAGGGCATTAGTAAGGATATTTTCTAAATTGAATTATACCCCCAATGCGCGCCCTAATAAGGGTGATAACGCCGTATTTGGGACTCCTTCTAATTGGGGTGTACCTGATTTAGGGCGTGATCAATCGAAGCCCTAAATTTTATTTGAGCAATATATCTCGTTATATTTCTGTTTTATCTTTTATTTTTAATAATCATGCAGTTTTATGCGAGCAATTATGAAATATAAACTGAACAAAATATTTTTAATAATTTTTACCATAGGAATGCTTATTGAAAGACCAGTGGTGTGAGAAATAATGCGAAGAGTGTTAATCAGTTGCCTTCTTTGGTAGCTTTTGCCAATTGCACCATGGGCTGTATGAGCAAATTTTAACAACCAAGATACTATTTCGCCTATAAAAGCAAAAGAAAATTATTATTTATTTTCCCCAGAAAAAAAAATTAATTTTTGATAAACAGATAAAAAACTTACAACTACAAAACGATTTTCCTATAAATACAGGAATATAGGGATATTCTTAATCCATAAATAAAATCACATAAAAAAACGGTTATGATCTACGAAAATGATTTAAGTTTTTCAATCTGAAGAAATAAAATATTGGTATGGTACACAACATTACGTCGTTACTAGGGCAAAATGAGCCATAATTCGTTTAAAATATGTGTGACTGTGACTTATTTTATATTTTAAACAGCACCTTATATACTACAGAATGAGTCACAGTCACGTGTATTTTATAATGACTGTGGCTCATTTTGTCGTAGTAACGGAGAATACACGTTTACCGGAGAGTTTCGGATCGTCCGGTACTGAAGATTTCCAATGCTTTTCGAATACCGCGTACAAAAATGGCAAAATCCCGTCGAAAATATAGTGAAGCAATTCTTTCTTTTCATGTATTTCATCCGCTTTACTCCTGTGAAGATTAGCCGGTCTTTGCCTCAGCATTTCCAGCGCCAAATTTTCGTCAGTTTCCACAATTCTAACTGCAGTCATCAGTGTGTCAACTGTGCCTAAAAATACATAACGTTGCATAAAAATGCCTGTTCTATTTGCCATTTTTTTCTGCTTAAAATTTTAATTCAAAATAATTCAAAACAAACTAAAAATTTAGATTTTATATGTTCAAACAATTTTATTTTGGTGTTTTTTTTTCTTAAAAATTTTTTTGTGACAAAATCTTTAGACTTGGCTAAGGGTAATTCCCATGGACCATAGACCAACATGGACCATGCCCATGAGGGGTGAAAGACTCAGTTTTACAAATCGCGCCACTCGAATTTCCTCCTAATTTCTTAAGCCTAAGCAAAACCTAAAACAACCTAAACTTTTTCCGCGCAGCCATTTGATAAAGTTTAGGTTGTTTTTCAGGCTTCGCTTAGGCTTAGGAACTTGTAGGGCAATTTGATTTCGATTTGTTAAACTGAGTCTTTTACCCCTCATGGGCATGGTCCATGTTGGTCCATGGTCCATGGGAATTACCGTTAGCCTTAGACTTAAGAAATAAAAAAGAGAAATCCAAACAAAAAAATTACGTTTCAATAGGTATCACACGAAAAATTCATACTTTTGAGAAAACTTTTAAAGCGTTCGTCACTTCCGAAATTGCTCATCTCGTTAATTGCCGCAGTGGAATAAGAATTCAGGTAGCTTTCTGTTAAAAATGTAACAAAAGGCATCTTGAGGCCGCAACAAATACTCGGCATGTTAACGAAGTTTAATAGCTCATCCATAGTCAGCAAGCACTGGCAAATAGATTCGATTGATTTGTTATCACTCATGGCGCAAATGCTAAATTATAAAAAAAATTTAACTCTCAATAGGTTTTTAGACATTCTAAAAAAATTTAATTAGGGTATCTGACTTAATTTCGACCAAGCCTTAATTTCGGCCACCAATTTAGAAAGTTAGAAAATTGGCTTAATTTTAAAACACAAAAGAACTAGCACAAAAGTAACTGGATGAATGTTAAATAAAATGTTTTTGCAAAGGTTTTTATTTTTGTTATTCTGCATTATTAATATTTTCATACAAAAAGTGAATTTTTTATGATTTTCTTAATTTTTGCTTTGTGTTTAAACTGCATCATATTTAGAAAGAAGCACTATATAATCTTAAGATATCTTTTATTTAAGGCTCAAAATTGTTAATTTTCATGTTTTGATATTTTCTTCAAAATCACTTTGCAATGCGTTTAACTAATTGCGCATTTTAAGATTCCGTTAATTTTGCCCGCCTTAAAATTTAGCAAAATAACCTGCCGTTTTTTGCTGTTTTCAAATATCATCGTACTACCGTATTTATAAAGATTTTGGTTTGCTCGTTTGACTTTTTTAGACGTTTTTTTTTCAACAATAATTCAACAAAAAATAAAGGTTATTAAATCTTGTTTTTTAAGGTTTTGACATAATTATTTAAAGTCTTGCTAATAACTATTAAAGTTTGCAAACTGGAAAAAAATTAAGTTATATGTACCAAGAACAATACCTAAAGATAAATTGGCAACCTTTAAAAATTTTTATTGTTCGTTTTGGCAATAGTTATAGCCAGTTTTTTCTAGGTGGCCGAAATTAATGGCTCGCACCTTAGTTTCGGCCACTATAAAAGAAAACTTTAAACCTCCACTGATCTTTAAGTGTAACAGAAATTTATGAATTTTGTACTGGAATAACAAAAAAAAGCTATCGTTTGATTTTTAGACCAAATTTTGAATCGATTGGAAAAACTAGAAAAAACTTATCCAAAAAAATAAAAAAAGGTGGCCGAAATTAAGTCAGGTACCCTACTTGTTTTCTTTGTATTTGCTTTTTTTGTTTATTTTTATTTTTATATATTATTAAAAGCCATATTTAGCACCACGAAATTATTTAAATTTTCCAACAGATACACATATGGTGTGGCGTAGTGAAACTTATTTAGCAGCTGACAAAATTAGAAAACAGGTCCGAGAAAACGCCATTGTGTCACACTCCGCTATTTGTGTCAATGTAAATTATTGTTCCTGTTATTCTTCTTTTTATAATTGTTATCAATGATTGCTTGTTAATGGCGATGTGCGTCACATCATACATACCATATATGTAGTCAGCTTCATACATAATGTTCTCGAACTAAAATAAGTTCACCTAAATAAATAGAAACAAAAAAAACCAACCTAAATAAGTAGACCAAGCTGCAAAGTTTATGTTTTGTGTCGTAGTTTTTCTTATTTGAAGTTTCATCTTGCTTGAGTATTTTAGTTTTAGCTAAAAATTTCAGTGAAAATTATTTTAGTAAACAATTTTTGATATATCAATTGCATTCTAAGCATTCTATAGAAGAGGTACGGGGCTTTCGTAAGGTGTAAGCAGGAACCTTGAATTTCCTAACGTATTAGTTTGGGGTTAGGTTTAGACATCAAACTTTTCCCTCTTCAAGCTCCCCACTATTGCCTCTCCAAGTTTTTGTTGTTTTTTTTTTGAAAAAATTTTAATATTTATATATTTAGTTATCATTCTTTAAATTTATTATTATATCACTCTTGCTTTTTTTCATGTAATGGCGTTTAAAAAAATTAAAATTCGTTTTTGCTTCAATTTTATTGCTTTTGTTTATGTATTTCTGGAAGAATAGAAATTAAGTGGTTGATAGAAAACAAGCATATTATATTATTATTTAAAAAAATGTGATTCCTATTTTTTCGGTTTTTTACGTTATTTACCTGATTGGTCCGTTTCTGTTATAATAGACAAACTTTGCTGGTACGTCATCAGGGCCTTCACTACCAAATTTTGGTTTCTTTTTACAGGAAATACTTCTGCAATGACCAGCGAACACAGAACAGAGAGCCAGACCGGATGGAAAGTTTCGGAGTATAACTTTACGATTTGTTGAATACATTGTGGTTCTATTTTTAAGCAGCTGGACACATTGCCATTAAAAATCTTAAAAGTAAAAAAATAGCTTGGAAGTATCAATTAGCGTTTAAGGTTTTTTATTTGTTCAAAACTTATTCGTTTTATTTGAAATATTTTTAAAAAACAACAATAAAAACGGTGTTTTTTTTTTAGCGATTTTCACAAGAGTCCCGCCCTCTCTATATTTGTGATAAATTAAAAAATAATGCTATTATATTTTAGAAAAATTGTAAACTAAATGTTTTTTTATAAAAAAAATAATAAAAATGGTAAAAATAATTATGAATGTGTGTTTTAAATAATGTAGATCATATATACAGAGTTAAATAAGCATTAAATTACTTAATTAAAGAGCGAAACACAAAAACATTATTTATGGTAGAATCCTCAATAATCTATCAAAAGAAAGTGATTCCACTTTGTTAAAACTTTATTGTATTCATAGGCAAATAAAATCTAGCTGACCGCGATATTTGCAGTATTGTATCAACTATTTAACAAGAAAAATATTCAAAATTTTTTACTAAAGTGGGTTAATAACAAAGATTAAAAACTGTATTTTATTAATTATTTATCAAATTTCTTAATTTGGAACCTAAATGCAAATTTTTTATGGGCTAAAGTTGGTTAATTTATGTACATTTTGTGAAAAGGTGGAGAAAAAAAATTCTGCGTTCTTATTCGTTTTTTAAAAAAAAAACGTCGTTGCCGCACAATTTTAATTGGTCCCCTCATGTCTGCATTCTAATTTTCAGCGTCAGCCAGATATAATTCAACGATAGTATAATTTTGGTAAAAAACAATAACGTATTTTGATTGTAAAATTTTTGTTGTTGTTTTTTGGTAATTTTAGTTATTAAAAGTTTTAGTTTTTTTTAGCAATTTGAATTCACGCGTGCACAAAAATAAAATATAAAAAATTAATTAAATCATAAAAATAGAATATTTGCATGAAAACATTTCTGCAAAACTTAATCTTTTATTTATTACATGTCATTATAATATGTGCCTGCATAAACCACAGTGACAGCGATTGATAGTGATTACTGTGTTTAAAGCTTTTTTATACGTTCAATTAGCGTGTTTTGCAATTTGCGTGGGAAAAATATTTCATGCTTATGTAGAGTTTTGGTCCAAATCGCTTAGGAAATAAGGAATTGGGAACTCAGAACCGTCAGAACTAAACCCTAGTTTTTCGTACTGATATAAATTTAGGAATTGAATTTGAATTGAATTGTATTTTATTTTGTTAAAATAACAGGAAACATACTTTTTCTATTCATATGATATAAATGAAGAATGAACCCTAAATTGCAAACATTTTTTTCTTTTGTAAACTCAAAACTTTATTTAGTTTTGCACATCTAACATCTAACTAATTTAAATATACTGTAAACACCAACTTCGATTAGCATTTCTCCTAATTCCGCGTCAGCCCCTTTGATCCCCATTAGAAATTGAATTCTATCGAATAGTCGATCTTGAACAGCGCTGTTGCGTCTGGCCAAAGCCTTCAGAAACCGAAACGAATACTTTAGTAGGTTTGCGTCGTTTTTATCGGATTGGTCCTAAATGCACAATTTTAATATACAAACGAATTTATCTTAACAATTAAAGGCAGACCAAGCGTGGTTGGTTTATTTGTTCCGGCAAAAAACATTAATCGGCCATGTATTAACCAATCAAATTAAAGCCATTTAGCGCCATCAATGTGTCTTAATTCAATCACTAATTGTGTATAAATTCTGAGTAGCGGATGTAAATGGGGCTATATGGATTTGATTCGTAACTTCATGGCCTCTATTTTTCCTTAAAGGTGCGGTGCGGAACCAAGCTTTTTGTCTTCGATTTTGATAATTTTTGTGAAAACCTTACCCCTGCCCCCAATAGCCCACAAAAATTTTTTCAACAAAATATCTCAAGTGGTTCAAATCTTATGACCCTCCAAAAATGGCGTTTTTGGACAATTCTGTACGTAAAAGATTGCTCAATGGATAAACCGATTTACGTCACAAAATATGCACTTAAAAAAACGGCTACTTGTTACTTTAATTTGATACCTTGATCGTTAAGATTGGTGCAGTATTTGTCGAGATATTGCGTTTCTCGTACAAAAAACCCGTGATTTTTTCGTTAAAAACACTAAGGCAGTGATTTTGTGAAGTTTGTCCAACCTTTCTTTCCTTCACTTCGTGTTTTTAGCGAAAAAATCGAGGGTTTTTTGTACAAGAAACGTAATATCTCGACGAATACTGCACCAATTTTATTGATCAAGGTATCAAATTAAATCATAAAATAGCCGCTTTTTTTTCTGTGTATAATTTGTAACGTGAATCGTTCTAGTTATAGGGCAATCATTCACGTAGAGAATTGTCAAAAAACAACATTTTGGGGTGGTCATAGCTCCTGAACCACTGGAGATATTTTGTTGAAAAAATTTTTGTGGTCTATTGGGGGCAGGGGTAAGATTTTCACAAAAAATTATCATAATCGAAGACAAGAAGTTTAACTCCGCACCGCACCTTTAAACAAATAAACCAGCCATGTCTGGATTGATTTTAGTAGAATTTTAAATTGTACTTTTGAAAGGAAAATTTATATGATGGTAGTGCAAAAAATTTTGATTATTATCAGGATGGATTCGCACATGCCTAAAAAGGTTTCATCACTTCCAATAATAAATTAAATAGTTTTACGCAACGCAACACATTAAAAAATTTTGAAAAATTTTAACTTTGATTAGTGCAAACTACGGTGAAACTATGTGTACTATAGTTTTTTTATTTTTGTTGTAATTTCTTGAACCCAAAATGCTATCCTTTCCTTTTTTCGCAAAAAATGAATGGCTTGGGAATACAAGGGGCAATAAACTCGGGCTGGTAACTAAACTCAGCGTGTGTAAACTTTGACCGCGAGTTGTAGATTTGACCGGCTTTTTTTAATCTTTTTTTCTTGTAAAATTTCTTTCTTTGTTTTCTATTATTATTTATGAAGTATTTAAATACAAAATAACTGCCTAAAATGCAATGTACACGCTATTTTAGATTAATTTAAAATCATGTTATACTTGATTTTAAATAGTTTCCAGGAGTATACTGCTCCATTAAACTGTGGGTTAGAGTTGAAAAAAACCCCGAGTTAACCTGAGTGGAACGGTCTTTGGTTGGTGTCCGGAAAAAATACCTTCTGCAAAATATCTTCAGAAAAAAATATTTTCTTTCAGCAGTATATTATTCAGTATTATTAAAAACATTAAAAGCTTTTTTTAAACTTTTTTATGTTGTTTTAGGGTGATTATAAGGTTTCGCTTAGGCTTAGGGATAAAGTTTTCTTTAGTTGAGAATTTAAAAGTCTTTTAGAAGATATTCTTTCCGAAGATATTCTGCAGAATGTATTTTTTCCGGGGCCCTTTGGTTTTAGGGTGCCAGTGCCAAACTAACTTATTTCTATGATTCATTGTGAAAATGTAAAGCATTTTTTTATATTCATGGTTGCATCTAATCCAAAAAAAAACTAAATTTATTTTAAATGACCTAAATTAATTAATAAACCATAGCAATTTAGTAATGTTAAAAAAGTCGGATAAAATATTTTTGTTTAATGTTAATTCAAATTTTATAATATTCAAATTGCTAGAATGCCATTTTATTCTATTTATTCGTTCTAGAGAGACAATTAGAGTGAAATACCTTTTTTTCTTGTTCTATAATTACAGATTTTAAAGATAAAAATATTAATGTAAAATTACCTTTTTAGTTACAAAAGAAATGTTTTTTTGTCCAAAAAACTACAAACAAATAACAGCGTAATACTGCTAAAACTAAAAAATAAAAATACTATTTTGTCGAACAAATTTGCCGCATGCATGCTTAAAAGTGCATTTTATCATTTTCTACTGTTATGGCTAAGTCAGTGAGTTTGGTAAACAGCTTACGGTAAACAAAAGATTATTTTCTCGTTTATGATTAGGTTCCCTTTCGAATCGGACCCATTTATTCAACATTACAACTTTTTTCACAACTGTCTGCATGTAAATATATCCTCGTTACTATGGCAAAATGAGCCACATTTAATATAAATACATGTGACTGTGACTTACTTTAAATTTTCAACTTTATACGAAATGAGTCACAGTCACGTGTATTTTATAATGACAGTGGCTCATATTGCCGTAGTAGCGACGATATGAAAATGGAAAATCTAATTGGTTATTTTAGAAGTAACAATCATTGATATATGTGTAAAGGCAAAATATATTCTTATAAAATAATAATAAAAAAACAAAAAGATAAATACATACATAAATAAACACAATTTAAAATATGATTTTCAAATGTTATAAAATTTGTTTTCCTTTTAAAATATGGCAGTTGTTATATTTTAAACCCCGCTGATTTTATTGCTTCTCAAAAGCAGTTGGAAACCGAGGGTCATTCATTATTAAAAAACTTAATCTTGTTTTGTAAGTGGGGAATGATTTTTTAATATTGCCCTGTGGTAACGTGGTTTCAACCTGCATTTAGGACGCGTTTTATGTTAATTAAATTGTTCAGCAATTTATTAATATTGAAATTAATCATATTTTGTTTGAACTGGTTTATTGCCGAATTTTACTTACATTTAAATTTTTCATGTTGCGCCGAGCTAAGATACTCAATATATCAAACATGTCAGTTAAAATACCATAATTGAACAGCATTTCCTGATTAATCGCATGTGGTTCCCGGATATCAGTCTCCAATGAACACAGCCTGAATGAAGTATTATATAATTATGTTAATAATTAAAACGAAGTTTTACTTTGGTTTTAAGATCGAAAAATTACTTTTTACTATATCTATTTGATTTAAAACTTCAAACCTTTCAAGTTTTTTAAGAATATTTGTTACAATACTAATAATACATTAAAACGCTAAAATAACTGTACCATATAAAATCTTCGATAATTTCCATTATTTTTTCAATGTTTACTGTTGTATAGTTACTACGCTTTAACATCTTCGAATTCGTTACGTTAAAATTAATTTTTTGAAAACACACAAGATCTTTCTGTCACCAAGAAGATGCTCTAAGAGTGGAGCAGGAAAAAAGGGGCGATTTCTCCCCGCGCGTATATTTAGACGAAAAGATGTGGACTAAAGCTAAAGTCTTCCAGGCTGAAATTAAAGCGTAACCGCTCTAAATAAACAATAAACCCGCGAGCGAGAAAAATAAAAAAAGTTTTGAGCGGTTATGTAACCAATTATTATTTAGTTGCGTCATGTGTATCTCTGCACGTGATATTTTCTCAAAGAACGAGTGGTTACTTTACTACTCATCTATTTTCACCCTGATGCAATTTATCCTTAGTGTGAGATGGATTCTATGTGAACCATAGGAAAATTGCACTTGATTTGGCCAGCTTCCCACTAAAGAAATTTTACCATATGATAATGATTTGTTTACATGTTTTAGACCCATAACTGGAGGCGAAATAAGATGACGATTTTTTTAGAGACAAAGAAAAATACCCATACCGGGATTCAAACCCGTGTCTCCTTTCCTTGAATTTTTGCCCTGTTCATCTCAGTCCGGCGCGCTACCAGTGCACCATACGGGCTGGTTTTTGATTTACTATAAAGTGCCTTTTATACTCGCCTGTAGTTGTGTGTCATCACTTCAAGAAGGGGATTCCAGGTTACACACGTTGAGCTAATTACACAGCACAGTTGCATTTTTTCTTAAGTCTAATGAAATGTCAACTGAAAAATCATACTCAGAGCAATCTTTGAAAAGCGCGAAATCGACACTTTTTAAAATTTATTATAGTTGTTTTTTACACAAATAAATATATCCTTCTAATTGAGAAAGTGGCGATTTCGCGCTTGTCAAAGATTGCTGTGAGTATGACTTTTTTAGTTGACATTTTATCAGACTAAAGAAAAAATGCAACAGTGCTGTGTCATTAGCTCAACGTGTAAACAAATCATTATCATAATGGTAGAATTTTTTTCAGTGGGCAGCTGGCCAAACCAAATGCAAATTTCCTAAGGTTCACATAAAGTCCATCTCAGTGCAGTCCACATCTTTTCTGTCTAAACATACGCCTGGAAAGAAATCACCATTTTTTCCTGCTCTATTCTTAGAGCATTTTTAAGGCTAGTGCTAATAATACATTAAAACGCTAAAATAACTATACCTTATAAAATCCTTGAGAATTTCCATTATTTTTTCAATGTTTTCTGTTGTATATTTGCTACGCTTTAACATCTTCAAATGTGGTACGTTTAAATTAATTTTTTGAAAAGCCACACAAGATCCCTCTGTCACCAAGAGCTAAATAAATTTTTGTTAAACATCTTGCTTTAAAAATCATAAAAAATATTTTAAAACATGAAAAGAAAGTTCCCATAATCTTAGGGTTATGTAAAGTGATAATTGTACATTATGCTTCACGCATTTACAAATTTAAAGGTTTTTGTGATAACAACTGAAGAGGATAATTATGTATCGTCGAAATGTCTTATTTATTAAAAAAAATCTAACCTTTTGGGAATGTTAAAATCTTAGGCTTTCTTAGTGTTTAACACAATTAATCATGATTTTAATAAATATTAGATTCGCTACATTTAACAAATACTAAAATTTAGTGAATATATATTTATTATGCCTTTTTACTAAGTTCATCTCTCATTTCTACTAAGTTCTACTAAAAATGACGAAGCAGGTGGTAAAAAAATTACAAAAAATACTCTTTACTTTACAATAAATAAAACAAATCATACCTGCGTGTCAATACATTTGTTAAAAAGATTTTCGGCTGCAGTATAATATCTGTTTAATAGGAAAAGAGCTTGTGTTACCACATTTTCCTGACTGTATTGCAGTAAATCCTAAGTTGACATACACAAAGAATAAAGCAACAAAATAAGTTTTAATTTTCTATATTCTAACACTAAAAAAAGAGATAAATAAAAAATGGTTTCCTGCCTTCAATTTCTTGCTTATTTTTCAGTTAAAAACAAATGCTCTATTTAACTGAGAGTTAAATATGGTTACAAAATGTTTAAATAAGTTTAAAAAATAACTTACTTTTAATATATCAACAAACTCCTGATGAAAATAATTTGTTTCCTTAAAAGTTTCATTTAGCGCTTTGTGAGCAATTTTAACATTACTAAAAAATTATATTGAAATTAATGTATATTCTACAAACAAAAAACTAAGTAAAAAAACAACGGAAGAGAGTTTATTAGATTTCTAGTTAACTCTTATCTTCTGCCGTATGATCCTAATCGACCAAAGTCACATACGGATCAATCTGCATACAACCGGATTAAATTTGCAATACATCCTTTGGAATTTGAGTTCAGTGGATATGCAGCGGAAAGAATTTAAAAGGGTTTATACCAGTAAAATGTGGTTATCAATTGCATAAAACAACAAGAAGGAATATAAAACTAATTTTTTCATTAAAACAACATTATTTTTTACTTACTTTGAATTGCAAAGAATGTCTTCTTGTTCTTCTTCCAGAAAAACTGTAAGTTCGCTGATTCTTTGACTTTCCGTGTTTTTGAACTCTGTTATAAATTTCGACAAGCGAGTGTTAAAACGGAAGTTGAAAAATAATTCCACCACCCGCATAGCCCTGAACAGAGATCAAGAATTAAGAACGTTAGTAAAATACGATACAAATTAAGGTATAATAAGATAATATTTATTTTTGCAATATGCCGGAACTTACTAAAGCATTACTTACAAATGCACTTTTAATAAGTAAGCACCATGTTAGTATAATAGTTAAATCCGAGTGTTAAAACGGAAGTTGAAAAATAATTCCACCACCCGCATAGCCCTGAACAGAGATCAAGAATTAAGAACGTTAGTAAAATACGAAACAAGTTAAGATATAATAAGATAATATTTATTTTTGCAATATGCCGGAACTTACTGAAGCATTACTTACAAATGCACTTTTAATAAGTAAGCACCATGTTAGTATAATAGTTAAATCAAGTAATAAAAAGTTCGTCTTCTATTAGTCTTGTTGCACATACTTTCTTAATACATATTTATTCTTTTATTTTTTCACGGAGTTTTCCCTAAGATATTATTTAAAAGTTATTCAAACCAGTTGGAATCATCCATTTTCATCCAAACCAAACCAGTTAGAATCATCCATTTTTAACCATAAAACTCCAAACATCAACAATTTAAAACCATTTTTCATTCAGTTTAACTCCATATACTTTCCAGATCTTATCATTTTCTTTATTATTATTTTCTTTATTTTCTCGGTAGGTTTGTAAGTTAATATAACTTACAAACCTACCGGTTTTAACTGACTTAACTGTAACTGACTTAAATTCGGCCAGCCTTAATTTCTGTCACCGGTTTTTTTTTTCATGCGTAAATTATGAAATAAACTGCGTATGGTTAACAGAGGCTGGTCAAAATTAAATCTGGCCAGTTTTAAGTCCGTTACAAGTTAACCTACAAGTCTTTAGATTATATTAATCCTAGATCAAAAGAAAGAAGAGGCTATTCAAGTAAGATTGGTCGAAGCTTCTCAGCGCAAAACTATTTCTGTCGGCTATTTGTGTTTTATATTAATATATCAACTGTAATTTGTTTCCAATAAAAAAATGTTTCGACCTTTATTGACCGGAAAACGCGTTTTAATGTCAAGGATGTCAGTACAGTTTTGTAAAGATTACGTCTTCACTGCACCGTTATAGAAATGTGACGTGGAACGTCCCTTCTTGAAGTGATGACTCACAACTACTGGCGAGTATAAGAGACGCCATAAAGTAAATAACAGACAGCCTGTATGGTGCAGTGGTAGCGCGCCGGACTGAGAAGAACAGGCCTGGAATTCAAGGAAAGGAGACCCGGGTTCGAATCCCGGTACGGGTATTTTTCTCTGTCTCCAAAAAAATCGTCATCTTATCTCGCCTCCAGTTATGGGTCGTTATAGGAATATAATAAAATATTTGAAAAAAACACTTACTCGTATTTAGCTTCAGTTACAACTGCGTTATAACCGTTTTTCTTGAACCGCCTTGTTTTCAAAAAGAGATTCAGCTCGTCCTGTATATGGGATGACATCACTTAAAAAATAAATCAATAAAATAGACTTAATCAAAATTTGAAAAATTTGGAGGTATTGTGCAACCAAAGTGAAGCAAGATTCTAAATCTTCCGCATAACTTAAGCGTAACACCCTAAAGTAAGCTCAAACGCAATAAATCAATTCAAAATTCCAAAATTTTGATGGCCCCGGTTTCTTAAACAAACGACTTAAATCAAATAATCAAAGCAGTAAAAATGCACAATTCCAGGCAATTTCTACATAATAGAAAACAAGAGGGGCTGTATGTTATAAAAATGTACTATTTGCTAATGTTGAAATGTAGTATATGCTAATTTTGTAATATGACTTATTAGCTAACCATGAATAAAATAAATAAATAATTAGTTTTTACCCATATCGTCCTTTATAGGAAAGGGTTTGTCATTTCTTCCGTCCATAAGACTGAGCATTGGCACCAAAAGTTTCTGAATGTCTGATGTATCGCCGTAATAGCCATAATCCACAAGTGCGTAAACAAGCTTCAAGACCTGTAAGAAAATCAAATCAGAATTATAGGTAAATAAAATCTAGCTGACTGCGAGATTTGCAGTATTAAATCGACTATTTAACAACAAAAACATTCAACATTTTTCACTAAAGCGGATTAATAACAAAGATTAAAAACTGTATTTTAATAATTATTTATTAAATTACTTAATTTGTAACCTAAATGCAATTTTTTTAAAGGCTAAAGTTGGTTAATTTTTGTATTTTTTGTGAAAAGGTGGAATTAAAATTCTGCGTTCTTATTTGTTTTTTAAAAAACATTATTACCGCACAATTTTAATTGTTCCCTTTATGTCTATATTCTAATTTTCAGCATCAGCCAGATATAATTCAACCATAATGCTAGGGCCTTGTTTTTAGAAACGTTGGTAAATTCTCATTTTACAAATTTCTGCCTGCTTTTTGTTAAATATATTGATAAAGGTTTTTCGACTTGTAATCCTGGGGAGTATATATCAGTAAGAAAATGCTCTGCGCTAATTCGCTGTTCGCTCATTGATTTTTCCCGTCCCGTATATCCTCTATCATGTGTCATTATTTTACAAAAAGTAGGCGGAGATTTGTAAAATGAAAATTTACAAGCGTCTTTATAAAAAAGGCGCTTTGTTGGTTGCTACCAGAAAAATGCATATTGTTTCATTTTAGGAATAGCATCCACAGATGAAGCAGGAAAAACCGGCCTATTGTTTGAAGAAATTCTTTTAATCTACAAAGAACGAAAATTCGCCGGTTTTATAAATAGCACAAAAATTACAGTTTTTTTTACCTCCTTTAACATATTATTTCTGTTTGTATCGCTGGCAACCATTGACTTATTGTGATCGAAAAAAGTCGAAATCCAAGTTTTTAGGGGTTTTATAAACGGAAGATTCACAACTCCACTTAAAACCGATTCCCCGCGTTTTCTGACCGGACCACCACCTAGCGTTTCAACCTAAAATTTATTTTCAAACTTTATGTATCAGTATTTAGTATATTTATAGTATTTTAAATTCCTGAATATACATGTTTCATTTATACATATTACATAACTCTATGATGTTTATTCTTAAATGAATGTTTATCCTGTTGTTTGTTTATAATTTAAAATTTCCTATTTTTGATAATGTAAGTTCGTTAGAATCGATAAAATCTGGAGCTAAAATTTAGAGCCAAAATGGGAGTGGAGCCAAAAGGGAAAAATTTGGAGCTAAAAATTTAACCTCACTAAAACCTTTACCTGCCTAAGGCTTTGACATCTTGTTGAACGTGATACCTGTGTTTGTTTTCCCCAATGCAAAAAAGTTTTTTGCTTATGCTTATAAAACAAATGCAACACAGCTTTACGCGTAGACTATATGCCCGCTTAAAAATTACAAAAACGGAATATACTAAGCAATAGCTTTTTGGGGCTTACCAGTCTTCAAAGAAAAAGAATAAGAAACGATTTAGTTTTTTTTTGTTACAAGGGACTTAATAAAAAATTAAATATTGATAAAAACTAATATTTTAAAATAATTATAAGCTGCAAAACGGGTTCTAGTGCCATTGGAATGCCATTGAGCCACCAGGACCGTGCTGACCTTCGGGCAGCACCCAATAAGCCTACGGGTACCACCTGGGGCCGGTCCACTAAACGCGTGCTGACTAGGTGCTATGTTAGCACGTTATTTAAAACTCTTGATAATGTTTTAATTTCTGGGTTTTTTCTCAAAAAACCTTATTAAACTTTTTGTCTGCATGGCATAAATTCATATTTTATAAATCTAATCATATTTGTTATAAATACAAGTTAATAAGGCAATAACCCCTAGTTAAGGGTTAGAAAAACTCATAACTAGGGGTTAAGGCTTTATTAACCTTTTATTTAAAACAAATATGCATAAAATTGTGTAAATATTAATTTATCCCATTTAAAAAAGAGTCCCATTACATATCTTAGGAAAAAACACCAAAATTAAAACTTTATCAAGAGTTGTAAACAACGTCCTAACTTAGCACCTAGTCAGCACGCGTTAAGTGGACTGGCCCCTAGTTGCTGGATCTTTTCTCTCATAGAAATGAGCCCAGCTTGTCATGGCTAGAAAAAGGTTGTTGTACGTCGGCCACACATGGCAGTTTTCCATCTAGCAAACCAGTGGACAAATACAGCTCTATTGTGTGTGAAATTTGTACCACTGACCTTGCAGGAACACCTATGCTGTCCATGTACAACGTTAAATAGTAAAGACTGGTTCATACTTTTGACAAAACGTCCTTAAAACAAAGTCCAAAGGACAATTTTAGAAAAGCCAGAACGTCCTTTGGACAAGCCAAAACGTCTTTTGGACTTTTTCTTTTGGACGAAGTATGAATGCTACTTAAAATTTGTCCTTTGGACAAAGTCCAAAGAACAAAATCCAAAGGGAAAAGTCCAAAGGACAAGAAAGTATGAACACGTTGTCCTTTGGATTTTGTCCTTTGGACTTTGTCTTTTGGACAAAGTCCAAAGGACGTTTTTACGCTGTATTTGTCCTTTGGAGAAAGTCCAAAGGACTTTTGTCTTTTGGAAGTCCATAGGACGTTTTGTCATAAGTATGAACCAGCCTTAAGATCAATATCAGGCGACTTAAAAAAATTATTTAAACGAAGACCTCGGAATGGGTGAACTCTGCATGCAGTGAACACTCTAGCGGTAAAGGTTGCCAACGTTATTAATGTTGAGCGAAGAGTCTCAAACATAGGGGTGAAATTTTTTCGCCCTTCCTAGGTTGCCTTAGAGCCTGCCCTTTGCATAATCTGCATAAGGAAGATATTGACCCAAGATAATATTTTTTAATTTAAGGGTGTGCAAAATTTTTGAAAGTCCTTACCCAAAGATATTATTAACTCCCATTCAATTAAAACACTGATTCAAAAACTTCCACAATATCCAGTACAACATATTTCTCTTTTTTAGACTGCGATTTTTTATTTGATTTATAGTTGTTTATTTATTATTATTGTTGATTTCTTGTTTATGGTTTATATGACTATTTTCTTTTCTATTTAATTGTATATCGGTGTTACTGTATATTGTATTGATATATGCTTAGACGTGTATAATGAATGAATCTTATCTTAAGGCTAAGTCTACATGAACCCAATCTGTTTTTTTATTTTTGGCTCTAAAAGTTTCCAAAATTTTCCCGGATCCCCTGTGTAATTTTTGGCTTTAAATTGGTCTCCAATCGTTCTTATCCGTCACACCGTCACACACAAACAAAAAAACAAAGTCATTATTTTCATTAATGGAATTTCTGGAAAAATTATTGTAAATCCTGTTTTATTTTTTAGATAATAAACGAATAGATTTAAATAATTTCGAGGTCAAAAATTTTGGAGCTGAACTATTAATTTTTTTAGGTAGCCCATAAATTGATAACTTCTAAATTTTAAAGAAAACTAAGCCTAAATCCTAAAATTACGTTAATTTTGATCAAAATCGCATTGTTAAAATAAGATTTTAAACCTTGTTTATGTTATTTAATTCGTTCAATATGGTTTAATTATAGGTTTTGCATACTTCGTCGTAAATCACAACTAATTTTATCCGGTCCATGACGGAGTAGTTTGTTCCGACGTCTATAAAAAGGTCTTTTATGTTGGTGGCAGCTATCGCTCGAATCTCGTCAGGGATCTTTTCGTCCTGCAAGATGCTGAAACAGATCTCGAAATCCAAGAAACCGGAACTGGTCACTAATTCTATCGCTCGGTCGTTCCTGCCCTAAAACTCAAACCGGGTTATTAGTATGCAAAGCCACGAACATGCTAATGCGTTTCCAGATGCAAGTCTTTCTTTACATAATTCTTACACATAAAACATTTCCTGATTTCCTTGAAAGAATTTTTTGATTGTTACAGAAAGTATTCTATCCCTATTTAACCAAAATTACCGTGGACTTTAGCCTTATCTTTGATGAATTTTAAAAATATGTTTATGAATGTAGAATTATGAATAGATGTGGTTTATGTTCACCAATTAGAGGTTAAGTTACTTTTTGATATTTATTAAAAACCACAATATATTTCATTGACTTCGGTTTTAAATAAATAAATTATAAAATAAGAAAAAATACCTTGTTATAGTTACTATAAAACACTTTAAAAACAGGAAAACATAATATGTTAAAAAAACTTACTGTGCAAAGAGCGCTAAACAGTCGAAGTTCGTATTCAAGAAATAAAACTTGATCATGAGTTACGCCGTTTTTCTAAACAAAACAATAAATTGGTTAAAATATAAACATATTAATCACTGACAGTATCTATATAAAATCTGTTGAAAGGCTGTTACTAAATTTTATATATTTTAAAAATATTATACAAAATGCCTTGGTTTTTCTTGAACAAAATTTTTATTAAATGAAAGTGGAAACGCCGCGTTTTGTGTCAGCTGACAGTAATGATGCATGACAACAAAAATTTAATTTTTAAGCAAGTCACGTGATTATACACTATTATACATTACATGCATTTAAAAGCTTTTTTTTCATTTCAAATCAGCTGGCTTTTATTTATACCAGTATAATCTTTAAGCGAATACTAGAAACAGTTAAAAACCAACTTTATTGAGTGACTAAAGCTAAAATTTCAAAGAAAAAAACTGCCGCTAAAATTTTAAAATTTCTATCCACTAAAATATTAAATTTTCTAAATAAAAAATAATATGCACGTACCCGTTCTGCAAAATATTTAAAAGGCATCCAGCTGCTCTTTTTATCGCAAGAAATATAGACTACATCTTTTTCCATGCCAATGTGCTGCCCCAGCGATAAATAGTCTAGCACATTCTAAAAAAACTAAGCCACCAATTAAGATCAAAAATAACATAACAAAGTAGTAACTGATAAAGGCATAACAACCAGATGTCTAAAATTTTTTGGATCCAAGTTTTTTATTCTCCTACTAAAATTTTTTTCATTTTATTTCCCTTCAAGTTCAAAAGACGCCAGTTTTCTGCTTCAAGCTTACAATATCTTTCTACGTCCTTTTTTAGAATTTGAAACGTTTGTAAGGAATCCGAATTACTTAAAAGACATTGAGTGTCAGGAAAAAGTTCAACGAACGTTTACCAGCCGCTTGTTTTTTAAATATTAATTAACGTACGCTGATTGCGGTACTAGATTAAAAGAGCTTAAGCTGGATAAGCTTGAAACCTGCAGATTTTAAAACTATCTTATTTTTTGTTATAAGTTGCTTAATAATTTGTGCTGAATTACCTGCATTTAGAGTTTTGTCTTAATTCGTATTTAAAAATTATATGATTTTTTTGTTCTTAATCTTATAATGTTTGTTTGTTTTTTATGTTGTCATATAAGTATGTTACTCTAACGTGATTATTGCAACATTAATAAATCAATTTTAAAAAAATAAATACAGTTAAATCAATACTTTTTGTAAAAGTATAGCAAACAAATAAAAGAACATTAATGTTAAAGGGACAAAAACAGCCGATTCAAAAACAAACTGCCTACTTTTCCACTTTTAACAGATTTCAGTAACCATTCTTCTGCTATGTAAGCTTGATTATCGGGTAGTGTCATTCCATTGGCAATACAAAGTACTGACAGTAACTCAAGATAACGGTAATTCTAAAAAAAAGTTTAGTGACATAGACATTAGTAAAAATGAATAAAATTATTTTAAGGTGAAACACTACAGTAAAAACCGCACAAAATTTGTACAGTCGCTATTCATTACAGCTGTAACCAATTTTTATAAACTACATATTGTATTAATCCTCACGTCCTGAACATCATTTTTGATATTTTGATGAAACATGGAAATTAAAAATAAGCTGTGGA
Source organism: Microlaimidae sp. YZB2_3 (assembly GCA_030248175.1). Classification (NCBI taxonomy): domain Eukaryota; kingdom Metazoa; phylum Nematoda; class Chromadorea; order Desmodorida; family Microlaimidae; species Microlaimidae sp. YZB2_3. The sequence goes on along the minus strand of JASAMX010011388.1, from coordinate 23,385 downwards.
AATTAAAGGGGATTCCGACGAATCGCTGGTTTTTTTTCGCAAAATGACATATAAAATTTTTTTGTGCGTGTCGATTTTAAAAATTTTTTGTACGTATTTAGAAGACGAGTAGATAAAACTTTCCTGTTGCTTTCAGCAAAATTGTATAGAAATAACCTGAGAAAATCCGACATTTTGAAGAGTTTTTTGAGAAAATTTTATTAACTTTGGAGCCTAATTTCTCAGTAGATCTCTATACGATTTTTAAATAAACAACGCCAATGTTTCTAACTCGTTGAGTTCTCCATTTTTATATATAGTTTGTTAAAATCGGTTCGTAAACAAATTTTCATAATTTTGCAATGGATGAATTTGATTTGACGTCGGGGAACTATATTTTAAACCCTTCGTTTAAAAGTACTTTTTAACAATAGTACGAAGAGGGAGCAGTAGCCGAGTGGTTAGAGCGTAGGATTCAGCATATAGGAGGCCTATAAAGGACAACCATAAAGGAAGCACAACATAGTGTTGTAGTAATATCTTTAAAATTTTATACACTATTGTTTGGATCACCAGCATATCAACATTTTTAACAAAAATTCTGGGCTAAGATGTGGCCAAATGAGCCACGTTTTATTGTATCAGTATGTAGTTTTTGTATATTCCTTTTTATATTTTGATAAGCAGTAAATAAATAATATAAATTTTTCATTAGATAAGCGTACCATTAAAAAAACAAAACTATAACTTACTTCTAACTGTAAATATTGTTTTTAAAATTAGATCCATTAAAATCTTAAATTTTTGACTATTAAATTACTATTATCTAAAATCAATAAAAATTACCTTATTATTTATTATCAGTCCAATGAACATGTCAATCTGATGATGAGTCACCAAATCAATTATACTTCTGTTGTCTTTCAGCAATTCCATTAACATATGTGCAGTATTTAAACCGACACTACCCTACAAAATGTAAATTTTATAAATATGCTTAATATGCTACACACAATTAAATTTTTATGCCATAGGTCCATTAAATTGAATAATGATGAATATATAATTCCATATCGGCTTAATTTGACCTTAGAAAAAATGTTTTTAACAGGTGTCCAAGTATACATAAATTTCGCAAACAATTTTTTTCAGATGGAACTTTCGTTTGGGCAGGCACTTTTTCTAGATTAAAGGTTAAAATAAACGTTAAAATAAACTTTTTGGAATCCCAAATTTTTGGATAATCTTTTTTAGGTTATTTAAATGCAAATGGGACATACTAAGTTCATGCTCGTCAGATTTTTAGCGAATTTTCTTTTTTATAGCCGCTTTTTCTTGCTTAAAAAGTTTGCTTCACACAGCTTGACTAACTTCAATCTACAGCCGTAGTTGAATTACAAAAAAATGATAAATTTTTTTTACCTATCTGTGCGTTTAATAGGAATAGTTTTCTACTTAATAGTTTAATAGTTTTCTCCACTTAAAAATCTGAAACAGTATGTTTAAAAAAGCCAAATTCTTCTGTGCGATTGTTATAATCGTAAATCTGAAACTCTTCGTTGCTACAAATAGATACATTTGCATTGAAATTTACTTTTAAAGCCAGTGGTCATGTTGTTTTTAATGTTGCCTTAAATTCATGAGTAATTTATTTAAAGCTTACTTTAAATCATTTCTATCAAATAAAACAACTTTTATTATGTTAATTTTAATATGTGATCATATTTTAACGCATAGCATAAATAATTCCAAACATCAATTTAAAAGTTTAACCTGATCTTTTAGTTGCAGTTGAAAGAAATCAAAATGCTTGGCAAGATAGAGTTCATTTTTGGGACTGTATCCTTGCAAATAAACTTGAAGAATAGCATAGCACTCGGCGTGTACCGTGTTCACAAAGCTAGAAAACATTTGTGAGAAAGTAAATGACTGAATAAATCTAAGTTTCGAACCCATGCCTGGTTTATTTGAATTAAAGCAACAGGCCATAATGACAACACCGAGAGCAATTTTTTTCCCTTACAGGCCATTAATTACAATTATTGTTTTCTCATGTTGTAGCATGAATTATGGATAATCGTGAAAAAAAAAGAAAATTATCTTAGATTTTGTGCTAAAAAACTGTTTTACATTTAAAAAAATTATGAAAAATATGTAAAATATATTTTTTAAAATAGAGAATCTATACTTCACTTTTTGGTCAATCAATCGGTGGGTACAATGTACCAGAAAAATGATTGTGAGTTATTAAAAATTTTGTGACTTTATTTGAAAAATTCAAGGATTTTGTGACTTTATTTTTAAAACATTTTAAACGCAGTCTAAGAAGTATTTCTTGCCGCCTATTTTTAAAAAAAATAGAAATGTGTTATTTGAGCTTCAAAATTATCAGACAAAAAATCCAGACTGTAAGCCACAATCTCTGAATCTAGTAAACCTATTAAAAGTCGAGTATAGGATGCCAAAAATTTATTTTAAAAGCATGTGACAGTGAGGCAAAATCAGTCAAGGATTAATCCTTTTTGATTTTTTCGTCCAAAAACCGCTGCAAATCCGCAGAAGGGATTCTGCGTCGTGCTTCTCAGTGATAAAGTCCGCGTCCGCTTAGCAATCGGAGCCGAGTTTAACACTAAGCAGCGGTGACGCGGAATACCTTCTGCGTATTCGCAGCTGAAAAAACCCCAAAGAGTTAGGGAAGAACTAAAGCACTTAATAGTGATGTAGGGCAAGAAAACACAAAAAGACGAAACTCTCTGTATAAAAAACTATCACTTATAAAACTTATGAAATTTATGAGTTTATTAGTGAAAAGACCAATTAAAATTTTGCAGTTAGGATGTTTTAAAGAGAAATACAAATTGAAAGTGCATTTTTTTTAATTTTGCCTTGCATTAAACTTACAAAAATGAATAAATGGCTTATATACCCATTTATTTAATTAATAAGTGGTTTATATACCCATTTATTAAGGCGCACAGGAACGTCAGGCGCGTCAGGCACGTCAGGAACGAGCATAAGCCTACGTGTTCCTAAGCCTACGTACCCAAATACTAAGTTCTCCAGACTTCTAGTAATGTAAATGGTTTTTACCCACTTACGTTAAATTATAGCAAAATGTCGTTGACCAGAACCAGTAAAAAAGATGATCAAATCGCCAGGCTAGAAGCGGAGAATGCGGCTCTGCAGCAGAAGTTGGTAAATTTGGAAGAGAGGCTCGCCCAGATGGAAGAGGCGCAGATTTTAGCCTTGATATGGAGCTGGTATCTGCGGTGTGCGAAAAGGTGTTCAAACGTTTGATACCTATGATGGACAGTTATTTCAATTGCATGGAGGTCCGAAAAAGACATGAGACAATGCTGGTTGTTTCTAGCCTTTCGGAAAATGATAACAAGGAGAAAAAAAAAAGAAAACGTTGCTGAGTTATTAAAAACTGTTGATAGAAAAAAAAAACAAATTTTTTTTAGCACAGAAATATTTAGAGAAAAACACGCAGAAGAAGCGAAGATGATCAAGCGCACTACAGAGCTAAGAGAACCAAATATGACAGAGACATTGTCCCAAATGACATTACAGCAGAAAACCTTTTGGAACAAGTGCAAAAATTACGTGATGACGTGAACAAAAACACAAGGTTAATTCTACAACAGCTGCATTAGCTACAAACAACACAAAAATGATCAAACATAATAAAGAATGCATTTTGCGTAATGAAATCAACCAGAAGAAATGCCATCTCAGGATTTTTGGTCTCAAAAAAGAAGACGTCATTGGATCTGGAAAACTTATAATTTAACAAGAAGAAGAAAAGTTTAAAGGTGCCCTGATTCATTTATTCAAAAATGGGCTAAAGTGCAGCGAATCAAATCTGGCAAGCTCATTGAAAACTTCGACAACTTTCACTTCTTGCAAGACGGTAGCATAATTGTTGCTTTTGTCAGCCGACAGGATAGAAAGGAGGTCTTGGAGCAAGAAAATAGCTTTTGGAAATCGATACAAGCCATATGGAAGACCAATGTCGGTGGTTGGGGATCTTGTGATTGAACAAAGAGAAGAGAAATAATCTGCTAGGGAGAAGGTTCAAGAATTAAACTCACAAAAAAATGGAAAAAGTTATAAGTTTATCGGCTGGAACCGCATAAAGGAAGGAAACAAACAACACTACAACCAATTTTGATTTTTTTTGTCCTAAACATTAGCCGAATGATATTGTAGTGGAAGAAAACAATCGTTTATGATTTTGTGATATAAATTAATTGTGGTGTTTTCGTTAAAATTGCTTTAGAGTTAACATTTGTTATAATAAATTAGATTTTGTTTAATTTTTGTTACATAATATGGCTTTATACTTATATAAAACTGAAACCAACATAAAAACATTAAAATCTTACAGTTTAAAATTATGATAATATGCACATGCATTAGTACATATAGCTTATAAAAACAAACCAATAAAATCATACAAAAATATAACAATATACATATGTATATTTATGTTTGTAGCTTGTACACAATTACCAATAATAAATTTTAAAAAACATAGTATAAAAATTTAATAAATTATTTTGTCTAGTTAGTTGCTAGCATTCTAGTAGCGGCTTGAGTGTGATCTTATATTAAGCGGGCCAGGAAGTTTAACATATGCTGCTCAGGTGACGGTGGGTCAAGGCCGCCCTCCTTAAGGTAGGCAAACCCTACTAAAAGGCCCCTGGTATTTTCTAAAGGCCTAACAATCCTTTAAAAACCCACTGTTTCTACTCAAACAAATAATAATTTTCGTAATGTTTTAAATAACACAGTTAAAAACCCTAGCTTTTGCTATATTTATAACAAAACAACTAATAATTTTTCTCTAAACCAACCTAAAAACCACCAGTTTCAAGTATGTAAAAGAAAAAATTGTTATATATGTTCTGTTATAAATGTTTCTAATATTACAACATCATTTGCAACAAATAAAAAATATGGTACGCTTAGTAACTGCAATGAACTAAGTTGTTGCAGTAATTTTTTTAATTAATGTTATTACTTACAAAAAGTGTAATATGCAGTGTGTAGGAGAAACAAAACAAATGCTTAAAAATAGAACTAATCAACATTTACGAAGTATCAAAAAATGTACTCTGGAAACATATCTTGTAAAACATTTCAATTCCAATGGTCACGATTTTAATGATTTTTCTATACAAATTCTGGAAAAACTTGACACAGAAGAAGGAAATAAAAATAATTTGGAAAATCGTGAGACTTTTGGATTAGAGCTTTGAATACAGCATACCCATTTGGAATGAATGACAGAATAAAAGGATATGGTGATATATCTAAAGGATTAGATCCAATCAATCACAAAAACCACCCATACTTTAGATTTCCAGTACCAGGAAAAGTTCAAAATCGACAAATTCGAAAAAGAAAACGACCACACAACAAAAATACAATATTTAAAGTTACAATTGAGTTGCTGAAAAGTGAAAACTGTACAACTAGAAACGTCTACAAAGCACTAAATTTATTACCAATTAAAACTCAGCAAAAATATACCTTGAATTACCTATTTTATCAACAGCTAAAGAAATTAAATTAGCGGTCAAAGCAGATTCTGCTTCCAGGTTATCAACTAATAAGGTTCAAAAATTTGATGAAATCAAAAGAATATAGGTTCAAGTAAATTTTGTGAATAAAGGCATCGATTTTATTAAAATTCACACCATTTTTAAGGACAAAATATATGCTACGTACTCTTAACATCAACCAGAAGCAGCTAGAAAATATAATGGTTACATATTGACATGAACCCAAAAACTATTTAAAATATTCAACACACAATTATGAACTAAAAAATCTGACAAAAGAAAAATTAAGTCAAATACTTAAATCAAAGTGTGATTGTAACAGGTCGCCCTATGTATACAAACCAGCTGGACATATAATAACAGGAAATTTAGAGATTCTACAAGATGAAAAAACAATAAATATTCTTGGAAAAGGAGCAAATCATCGGGACCCAAAACCATTGGACTGGAATTCTATTGAAGAATCAGTTAAGACTGCCTTGGATTATTTCATACAAAAAATCAAAAGGAAATACAGGAAAACAGAAGAAGAAACTAAAAAATATAAAACTAAATTTGAAAATATAATACAAAATAGAATAGATTACTGAAAACCTCGAGTACAACATACCACAAAGGACGATTCAATTGACAACAAAACTTTAAAGAAAATATCCAAAAAAATTGTGATTACGGTAGCAGATAAAGCGCCTAACAATTTTATTTTAATATGCAAAAAATATTATATGGTGGTTATTTGCAAAGAAATGGGAATTTCATACTGTAATGATACTTTTGAGGTAAAAGGAAATCAAGTTTATGCTTACAAAGAAAACGATAATGAGCTTAATATTATAAAAAAACATGAGGAAATGACAAAAATATATGGTTTAAAACTAAATGAAAATGAAATGGCATTACCCAAAATCTTCAAAACTGCCAAACTACACAAAAATCCATGTGGATCAAGATTCATTGCAGGATCTAAAGCGTGCAGTACAAAAAACCTTAGCCTACTTTTAGGTTTAATTTTGAAAAGTTTCCGACAGCATTTTGAAAAATATTGCTCAACTATTAAATCAAGAACAGGAATAAATGCTTTTTGGTCAATAGAAGGAAGCCTAGAAGTAATATCTAAAATAGCAGATATTAGAAACTCCAAAAGTATGATTACTGCTGATTTTAGTACTTTATATACAAGCCTACCTCATGCTGTTATAAAGGAAAATATCTTCAAACTCTTGGACATGCTGTTCAAAAATTCATACAAAAATTACTTAGCAGTAAACCTGATAACAAGAAAATGCTGGTTTACAAATGATCTCTCTTCAAAATATATTAACTTAAACAAAGCAGAAATAAAAAAATTGGTGGAATTCATAATTGAAAACGCCTACGTTAAATTTGCTAATTATATATTTAAACAAACAAGCCTAATACCTATGGCAACCAACTGCAGTCCACTGTTAGCAGATCTTACTTTATCAATGCTTGAATTTCAGTTCATGACTGATCCAAAAAACAGATTTCTGTCAAAACAACTTGATCATGTTCAACGCTACATGGATGATTTAATTGCTATAAACTGTCAGGATTTTATGAAAATTTGCAAACTTATATATCCACCTGAACTTCCATTAAATCAAACGTCATTTTTACCAAACAAATGCCAATATTTAGATCTTGATATAGAAATTACACAAGACAAAAAGATTAATACAAAGGTGTATAATAAAACGGATGACTTCACATTCAAAGTTATTAGATACATAGATTATGATAGTAATACAACTATCTCCATTGGATTAAACACTTTTTATTCCCAACTTATACGAATTGGAAGGATTTCTAGTCAACCAGAAAGTTTTTCTGAGAAAACAATACAGTTGTATCAAACATTTTTAAGTAGAAAATTTCCTAAGCACAAACTTATTGCTAAATTCAAAGAGTTTACAATAAAATACCGACAAATTCTCATTAAACATTCTTTGTTTAATAAAAATCAAGTTAAAAAGTTTATTGAAAACAACTTTCAATAAAATCAATATGTATGCATGTAAATGTACATAAATTCTAAACAGCTTTTAGGCTGCACTTGGAAGGTTATTTCTAGCCTATACCATTTTTACATATATCAGTGTATTATATTAATTTGTGTATAAAAAAACACTTATGCACGCAGCATTTGTGCTGCACCTGGTTTTTTACCAGGATGTACCATTGCGCGTTTTATGTTAATTTCGTCATATAAAATGTAATTACTTTATTTGCGTACTGTTTTATTTTAATTTTATGGTTTTATATAATTGTATAAGCAGCCTTTGTGCTGCACCTGGAATTTGTTTTCCAGGATGTACCATTTGCACATATAACAAAATTGTATATATTAACTTGTATACAAAGATGCCTGTGCAGGCAGCCTTTGTGCTGCACCTGGTTTTTTGCCAGGATGTACCATTGCGCGTGTTTTGCTAATATTGTCTTACACAATGTAATTATTTTATCTGCGCATTGTTTTAATTTGTTTGTTCTATATATAGTGTGTGAGCAGCCTGTGTGCTGCACCTGGAACCTTTCCAGGATGTACCATTTGCACATATATCCAAATGTAATAAATAAAAAATTTTTGTTTAAAAACATCATGTGCACGCAGCCTTTGTGCTGCACCCAGTTTTCCTGGGATGTACCATTGCGTTATATTTGCTTAAAAATTTTTTTTAAATAATAGTATAAATAAAAATTTGCAATTTGTTTGTTATTAACGCTTTACCACAACATACAAATGTTAATTTTGGCATCAAAAGTTCAAGTCTATTCAAGGTTAATCCTAGTTTTAGTACACCACATACAGACATGGCATGATAATAGTTCTGCAATCCGGTTCAGATGCAGGTGTTACCCCTTCTATACAAAGAATCAACATTTAGGATCACATAATACTAATTAGTTCCTTTGTCTAAGAAAAGTATATATACACAAGAAATTTCTACCATATCATTGTATTACTGCTGAATTTTTACATAATTGTGTGTATATTGTTTGTATTTGTTATAAAAACACCACCTATTATGGCGCAAGACCAGGTAGGTGTTTAATTAGATTAATGTATTTATTTATGTTGTTGGAATGGTTGTTTTTTGCTTTTCAGATTATCAGAAATTAGTACTTGCTCTTCTCCTGATATTTTACTGATGAGTGCGAGTCAGGTGGCATCTAAAATTCTCCCACGAAACGCCAAGGGCAGTTGGGTCAAATGGATCATGGGATTAAATTTAAATCCCTTAATCTATCTGATTTGACAAGTCTCTTTTACTGAGCAAGTACTAGTATCCAGAAAATCAACACCACGCTATGTACATATGGTTGTACGAAAGTTCTATCTATTCTGTTTCCTTACAGGCTTTGCTTTATATGATAGCTAACTCTGAAGCAAGCAGTAGCAAAGAACTTACTTCATAGATTGTGGCCATGAACAAATAGTTTAAATATGCAAAGTTAGCATGGTTATTTAAAGATGCTTAATCTTTCCTTGTTCATTCCTGATGTTCTAACTGCTTTTTATTTCTTTTTTTAGCTCTTCAACATTATAAACAAACGGATGTAAATATATTTAGACAATGCACTTGATTTTAAATTGTCTTGCTTTATATATTTCGCCTTAGGTTCAATATCTGTATCACCAAATATTCACAAAAACAAAAATACACTACAAGCACAATAGAATAGATATTGTAAAAACACGACATGATAATAAGCTTAAGACTTAACGCAAAAGCAAAATGTCTCAAACTTTAAAACGTTTTTTAGTTTAAAAATACAGTTACTAAAGACAGTTTAATAGATAAGAAATACCATATATAACTTACTCTTGAGATCTCTCATCCTGCGATGGACACTTCAGTAATTGTACCAGAATGTCGATAACCTAGTTTTTCAAATATTTTAAAGCATACAGTTATTTATGTAATTACAACTTACAAAAGTAATTTTTGCTGAAGGAACGGTACAGGGTCTTTAGAGCCACAAGCAGGGAACTTGGAGCCATCGAAAGTTTTTGAGAACTTGGAGCCACAAGCAATGGGAACTTGGAGCCTTTCAGAAAAAATTGGTTTGGGGTAAAATTTAGGTTTCGCTTGGGCTTAGGTACACGTTTTAGCGATTTTTATGTTTGGCTCCAAGTTCCCAACTTACGGCTCCAAGTTCCCTATTTTTGGCTCCAAGTTCCAGCTCCAAGTTCCCTAGGCTCCATCGACCCTAAATCGAAGGAACAAATTCAAAAATTGTAATCTGACAAATTATTAATGTTACTACTAAAAAAATAGGGGGATGTTGAAAAGTAAGCAAATTCATTATTTTTTAAGGTATAATGCCGTTTTCATTTTGTTTTATTTTCATGTTCATTGTTCTTTGTTTAAATCAAAAGGAGCATGCATCGACAGAAACCTAAATTCTACAAAGACTTTTCTTTAGCTTTGAGGTTTTAAAATTTACCCAAACTCTACTATATTTTAAAAATTATAAATGGTTAAAATGTGACCAGAGTTTATAATTTGTTTACGTTTTAAAATTTGCTTTAAGCGTTAAATTTTAATTTACCTGAAAATTCCTAAGAAGCTTTTGATGTTGTTTAACTGGTGATCCGTGCTGTACCATAAAAGATTTAATCTCATGTAGCGCCGCTACTATTTTGATCATGTGTCTGGGTGAAAAAATTTCACAATGATGAAACTAAAAAAATAAAACATATACTTACAGTAAAAAATTTAAAGGTGTAAGGATTTAACTGAAATTTAATTTGGCAATTACAAAATAAACTTAGTACCAAAACAATTTTAGAATAGAAGTATAATTTTTAAATTCAAAATTTATTTTTACGAATTATTTTATAATTTCAAAATATATCTTGGCAAATTTACATAACATAGTGTATGGAATCTTATTAAAAAAATAAAAACCAAAGAAAACAGTGTATCCCAAAAATAACAATATTTTAATGAACCCGTTGCCAAAATTGAGTGCACATACCTCAGATAGAAGTTTTTGTAGAAATGGCACCGCGCCAGCAACATAGTTGCAGTTCATTTCCATATCTTTTGGTATCATCTGGATGGTGTAAGCGTCGTCATAATTCATCGTTGCCAATCCACTCAGTTGCCTTAAAGGGGCTCTACTCCAGTCCAATTGGTGCATGGGTGAGTTGGCGTCTGCATCCGCATTTTCCAATCTTTTGTATTCGGAATTTCCTATTAAATAAAATTATTTAATAAATAATATCTAATAAAATTAAATAAATTTCCTATTAAAATATACTTTTCATAACCTGGAGCGGAAACCGGGAACTAGAACCCATAAATAGGCAGTTTAAAATTTCCAGAAGCTTACCATAAGCTTTTTTTTGAATTAGGACTCTAAGTTCTCATTTTTAAAGATCTAAGCTCCAAAAAGTTTTTCCATGCCATTTGATAATTTTAGAAAAGATTTTTGTTAATATTGGTGATCTATTTATTCAAACTAAAACCGCGAAAAAAGTTAAAATTGTATCAAAAATAGTGTTTTTTAAACGTCTAGTTTTTTTTATTAATATGGCTCTACTACATCTAATTTTGTGAAATTTTTTTTGAAAACCATTAATTTAATTACAAAACAACTTTAAAGCCTGGTTCATACTATTTCGAAAAAGTCCAAATGACAAATTTCAAATTACAGTCCAAAAGACAATCTAATGGAAAGTCCACAGGACAAGGTTCAAAGGGAAAAATCTAAAGAATTGTTTTAATGACAATTTTAGACAAGCCAAAATTGTTTTTTGGACAACCCAAAGGTTTCTTTAAAGCCTGGTTTATACTTCGTACAAAGGCCAAGATATGAAGGAGGCTTAAAAACCCAAAAAACCTTGAAAGTGTAAATAACAGTTCAAAAGACAGCCCAAAAGACAAACCACAAAAAAGTCCAAAGTAAACAGTCCAAACAAAATTTTTAAATGTGTTCATACTTAATCCAAAGTGTCCAAAGAAAAAGGTCCAAAAGAAACTTTTAAATGTGTTCATACTTTGTCAAAAATTTCCAAAAAACAGTTTATCCCAAAGCAAATTTTGCTTTTAGACAATCCAAAATCGTCTTTTGGACAATCCTGAGTTATCCATTGGATAATCAAACGGTGCCCCTACCCAAAACAAAATGAAATATTTCAACTTGCATTTTAGACATTTTCGATGATTGTCCTTTGGACAGCATTTAAAGAAACGTTTATACTTTTCAAAGGGCAAAACTCTGAAATAGTCCAGAAGACATCTTTGGATTGTCCAAAGGACAACTTTGGCTTGTCCAAAAGTCGTTTGAATTCGTCCATTTAACAAAATACGAATATGATTAAAATTTCCTTTTGACTTTTTCCTTTGTCCTTTGGTTTGAGCTCTATTCTTAGGCCAATTTAAACGAAATATAAACTATAGTCTATACAAAAATGATGCGGACTGGCGACAAAACTCAAACTTTGAAATGTTATATGTCCATAACGGAGGTTAGAATACGTGCCGGACATATATGGGAGCATAGCTTAGAATCTTGGCTATTTTTTAAAAAGGTTAGGAAAAATGTTTTTTGATGACGTCATCACTACAGCCGATGCGGTGAAAAAAACCTGGTCCCAAAAAAAAACAAAACTTTTTCATTAGTACGAGATAAGAAACGCCGCTTGGTATGCTGTTAAAACATACATTTCTGAGCGTTTTCTAAAAGATTGATTGAAATCGACTCGCTCAATTTTTTTATAATGCGTTGAATTTGTGCGGTTTTCGCAATTTTTCGCGAATTTTTGCCACGCTAATATTATTTATTATTATTAGCGTGGCAAAATTATTTATTTTGTTTTGCTTCCTGCTTGAAGTGTGTACGATATTGATCATATTGTTATATATTAAATGTCCGGCAATTTTTATTCCTTACTTTTGACTTAAAAATTTTTGGGGGGTTGACCCCCCGGGGGCTAGGGGGGTCAAACACGAATGCCGAAATTTTTTTAAAAATTTTTTTTCAAAATCACCAAAATTGTAAAATTTATCACATATGACGAATTTTGATATATCGTTTGTGTAAAAAAAAACCTAATATTAAGCTTACAATAAGGTGTCAAAAATGACGAATTCAAAATTTGGAAGCATACCAAGCTCGTATGCTGGAAGCAGCAAACCTTTAAATTAAAAACTTTTCCAAAAAAATAAGCCTTAAAGCCCGATTCACACTGAGGTGGCAATGCCACCGGTGGCAATGCCACCGCAAGGTGGCATTGCCACCTCAGTGTGAACCGGGCTTTAAAGTTTATTTTTTTCGAATTTCCAGGTTATTTTGTTGGAAAAAATATTTTCAAAGTTAAAATCCCACTACAAAATTGCCAAATATCGCAGCATATAAATGCCCTTTTTTAAGTGTTTTCTTACTTGCAAACATGTTTGTTTCCCCGTTTGTCAACACAAAAATAAATTTCTAATAACTATGTCTCTCAACTTTTGCCAACATCCCAATGTAATTTTTTAAAGAAATGCTATTTTTCATGTAAAAAGTGTTTAAATCCACAATCTGGTCTTAATTGCGTCATTTTAATTGCGGAAGAGCCAATAAAAATCATCAATTATGACGTAATAACAAAAATTTGCATGACGTAAAAAAGTAATTTGGAGTTTTAACGAAAATTTATGTTGCGTTTTCATGGGGTTATTTGGACTATTTTCTAATAATTTAAATCAAAATAAATTTTTAAAAAATTAAGACTAATTTTTTAAAATTTATTATTCTTGTAAAACTTTTTAATTGAAAGGTTTGCTGCTGTTAGCATACGGGCTTGGAATCCTTCCAAATTTTCGTCATATTTGACATCTTATTGTAAGCTTAATATTATGTTTTTTACACAAACGATATATCAAAATTTGTGATATGTGATAAATTTTACATTTTTGATGGTTTTGAAAGAAAATTTTGAAACAATTTTCGGTATTCGTGTTTGGCCCCCCTAGCCCCCGGGGGGATCAACCCCCAAAAAAAATTTTAGGTCAAAAGTAAGGAATAAAAAATTGCGGACATTTAATATATAACAATATGATCATTATTGTACACACTTCGAGCAGGAAGCAAAACAAAATAAATAATTCGGACAGTGTATTAGCGTGGCAAAAATTCGCGAAAAATCGCGAAAACCGCGCGCATTCAACGCATTATAAAAAGTTTGAGCGAGCCGATTTTGCTCAAACTTTCAGAAAAAACTCAAAAAAATATGTTTTAACAGCATACCAAGCGGCGTTTCTTATCTCGTACTAATAAAAAAGTTTTTTTTGGGACCAGGTTTTTTTCACCGCATCGGTTGTAGTGATGACGCCATCGAAAAACATTTTTTCTAACCTTTTCAAAAAAGAGCCAAGAGTCTAAGCTATGCTCCCATATATGTCCCGCACATATTCTAACCTTCGTTATGGATATATAACATTTCAAAGTTCGAGTTTTGTCGCCAGTCCGTACCATTTTTGTATGGACTATAGAAAATCCAAAATTGTCTTTTGAACAATCCAAAGGTGTTTTGAACAATATAAGATTTGTTTTTTAAAAATTTTAAAAAATTTTAAAATTAGTTTGGACAGCCAAAACAACAAAGTCGAAATATTTCAATTTGCGTTTAGACTTTTTTGTAGGATTTAGACTCTTTTTTGAACAATAATTAGAGGAGTGTTCACGCTTAGTCCAAGGGACAAATATTTGAAGGAACGTAGTTTAGTGTGAAAGACCTTAACAGAGCTATGAGTCTATGAAAAATCTTGTATAAACTTGAAACATATGGGGTTAGGGGGAAAATTTTGAACTGGATCAGGGCTAGTTGACGTGATCAAAAAGTTGTAACAAATGACTTAATTTCTTCATTTTATCATGTAAAAAAGTCCTCAAAGGATCTGTTTTGAGTCCCTTGTTATTTTTGTGTATATAAATGAAAGGATTGATTGCGTTAAGCGTTCTAAAATTAAATTTTTAGCAGATGATGCAAAAATATATATTGTTTTTTTAAATAATAATTATTAAACTTAAACCCTTAAAGGTGCGGTACCGAGTCAAACTTTTTGTTTTCGATTTTGATGATTTTTTGTAAAAACTTACCCCTGCCCCTAATAGGTTACAAAAATTTTTTCCCTAAAATATCTTCCCAAAATATATATATATATATATATATTGTATATTATATTTTTGTTTTAAGTATGTTTACTGTCTCCATGAAGCCATGCACCGGTAAGCACGTGTTGTATCCTAAGAAACGATTTGTTCTGAACTTCTCCAGATCTCTAAAAAGATTCAAAAATTTCAAAACACCGTAATATGTTTATTAAATTTAAATTAAAAGTTTTTTTCTACTTAAAAAACTTCAGTAAACTCTAGACGGATTACCCATAATGCATTTCACGCTTTGGTTTACATCAACACTATTAACATAAAATTTAGACCTTCAGTTTTGCCACTCTGCTATGCCTGCCTCTTTGTCAAACTTTTGATTATGTCATCATTGCTCTTATCATGCAACATAATTTTTAATTTATGCCAAAAGTACGAAATCTATAAAACGAGTTTTTGCAAGAAAGAATTCGAAAAAAAAAACAACTAAAACTGTAAGCTCTAACCTGAGTATCTTACTAATTAACGTTCTAGACTTACATTATAACTCGTATTTCTAAAAAATTTGAAAAAATGCAGTTGTTACAGTTATATACCGTTAATTTAAGAAACTTGCTTGCCTTTCCTACAGAGTGAAATCTAAAAACATTCAATGGGTCCCAGCGGTCTGGAGTCATTGAAACTCTAAAGGCTGAATCTATCATCAGATACTGCCTTGTGGTCAAATGTTGCAACCGAATTTGCTCCTCCCACTGGACGTTAGAATCTATAATACGTTTTTAGTTTTTTTTATCTTGAAAAAACTATTCCCAAGGTAAAAATTTAACATATATTCCATTTGTTAAATTATTTAATTAGTCACTTAAATAATTTAACAAATGGAATTTACAGAACAGTTTTTAGATCGTGATATAAATTTTAAAAAAATATTACAAACTAATTTTATAAAACCAGATCTTCTATTTTCATGTAAATTTTTCATAATTACAAATATTACAATTCTTTTTGATTCTATTACCGTCAATGATACTGCTTTGTTTTTCCACTAACCATACACAAATAGCAGAAGTTGGAGGTGTGAACGATTTATGATTCGTACTTGTCACAGGTCGTATTCGAAGATGTACTAAAAAGTAAAAGAAAAAATTATGTGTATATTTATTTTATTTCAGTAATTTATGTCTGAAAATCATTGTTCTGTCAAGTCTCATTATGTGTGGGGGTGTTGCTCGTCTTGTTGGTCGTTTCGGTGTCTGTGTTTGTTTTTTTGTTTCTTTTGTTTCCGTTGTTCTTGATTATTGTTCGTCTCTTTTTTCATTATTGTAATCGACTGTCTTGTGTTATATTAATAGTAAATATAAGGCCGCAATAATGTTTCGAGAGCTAAAAATTAAGTTGTTTTTTTAGATTACGAAGAAAGAATATTTTGATCAGTTTTAGCGATTTTATATTTTCTAATATCTTACCATTTTCTGTTAGTGGCTGACCAAATTGTCCCTCTGCTGATATATATCCTTCCATTTCTTTGTGAAATAACTGCACTTTTGAACCGCCCTAAACATAAAATTTTTTTAAAAAAATTATCTCCTTAAAAACAAAATTTTCCTTTTTATTTCAGATTGAATAGTACAAAACTGTAATTTTTTATTTTAAAATATAATAGGTTTGATGCGCATTGGTATTTTTTCAAAAATACTGGTTTAATAACGTTTTATTTAAATTTTTTAGGTCCAAAATAGACAAAAAAATATGCGTGTTATTTCTGGGCAATGCTCACAAATGTATCAATTAAGTTTTAAGAAAGAAACAATTGGATCCACAATTCGTGTTTTAAAATATTCATGAACTTGTTTATTTAAAATACTTCTCCAAAAATATTTAATATTATATATCCAGCATAGCGTATTATGCATTTTGGCATTAATTTAACTTCCCCCAAAGATTTTTTAGCTAAAAAATTATACAACAAAAAAAGCTTAAGCTAAGTTTTAATTAATGTTATTGAAATTGATTATTTACCCGGATTGTCGACTCTTTGTCTGATATAAAGCTTGATGATTTGACTACGGAAAATCCTGAGGGAATAACGGATAAGTTTATTTCGTGGTTGTCATGATACACAGCCGTGGAAGGGAAAATCGTCCTGCTAACATGAATATATTGTCCCTGGCTTTTTGCGCTTTCTAACACCACTAGATCACCATATTGAATCTAAAAACTCTATCCTTGACTAAGCTAAATCATGTTAACATAATTTAAATAGTTCCTGTTTTAAAAATGAGAAAACTTATATAACGAGGAAAAGTTTTTATTACAATACGCACACGTATATAAGCTTACTAAATCTCCTTCGCTTTTCACTTTATATCGAGGTAGAATCTTGAATTGAGCACGTTTTCCATTTTCTGGCAATAATTCAGTCTTAAATTAAAAACATTAAATGTTTCAAAAATTTAAAAAAAAACATTGAACACATAGAAAGTAGTGATCGTTTATAAACCACTGGTCGGTGCTAAAAAAATTACACAAAATCAATATTTTTTGGATTTTCAAAAACTATGATATGAAATGTTTGTATAGTTTAGAGCATTACTAATTGGTTTATTCTAAATATATAATACATAAATTTGACCTGTGTAAATTTTTTGTTTTCCTAATAAAGAGTGGTTGCAACCGGTAAACTTAAACGTAAGATTTGAAATCATGGGTGCTGGTAAATCGAAATACTGCAAAAGATTTAGAGTCGCTGAAGTTAAAAAAGCTTGGAGGTGAAAGTGAAAGTTGCTTTTAGAGTTGCTTTTAAATGCCTAAACCTTAGCAAACTCTTGGATCTAATTAATGAACCAACGAACCTCTGCGTTTTTTGCTGTTCAGGCAGCACCCAACGGTCCTACGGCCCAACCATTTTGGTTGCTCCCTCTTTTCTTCTATTGAATTAGTCCAGCTTGGCATAGCTAAAGTGATTGTTGTACGTCGGCACAGCATGGCAGTTTTCCTATCTATAAAACTATTGGATTAAATTCAGCTCCATAATATTTAGAGTCATGTACCATTGGCCTTGCAGGAAAACCAATGCTGCTCATGTACGACGTTAAATGTGAGATCAGAAATCAGGCGACGATTTAAAATCCTTTAGCTAAGACCTCGGAATTAAACAATGCGCGCTGTGAACAATCTAAAAGTAAAGGTTGCAATAATGTTGGTTGCAAAATTCTCAACCATGATGATGAAATTTTTTCGCCCCTCCTGGCTTTTCTCAGCGCCTGCCCTTTGTATAACCTGCATAGGGGAGATAAATTTCAGGTAATGCAACAACAACAACAACAATCGAAATAACGACCAGTAAAATTTAACAATGAATAGCAGTAAAGTGTAGCGTTCTAGTTGCATGTGGAATGTAACGAAAGTTTTTGCCCATATATCCAGGAAAGATTAATATCCTTAATTGAACCTTATTTTTTTGAGTTTCACACGTTAAGTTATTTTAAAGAACTGTATGTGGAAGACTTTGTAACTACCAACAATTTCAGCTACAGATTTTCCTGGGGTAAATGAAAATCTTAATAAAGCAATACAAACTAAGGTTAAAACGTTTATTGTCCACAGTAGACAATAAACGTTTTAAGCTTAGTTTGTATTGCTTTACCATCAATTTATTGTGTTTTGTTTGATTATTAGGAAAACAGCAGCCAATAATCGAAATTAAATCTACTATCCAATATGTCAAATCTTTAACCACGAGGTTTTGAAAAATTTTAATAGAATGCAGTTAATTATATAAATTCAATATAACAAATTAATTTTGTTGCTCCGATTGGGAGTAGGTTTGAGATAAAATAGATGGAACTTTTAAACAAAATCTAATATTACAAATACAAATCGTCGTTACTACGGCAAAATGAGCCACAGTTCGTATGAAATATGTGTGACTGTGCTGTGACTCATTTTACATTTAAAACAGGACCCTATAAACTACAGAATGAGTCACAGTCACGTGTATTTTATAATGAGAGTTCATTTTGCCTTAGCAAGACCGTAGTAACGACGAAATAGTAATAACAAAAAATAAAACCAATACCAAGAGATTGCTGCTCTCAGTTGATGACGTTTGTGTTGTGTTCACGTGTAGATACTTGTTTGTAAACAGATGACGAAGCTAGAATTCATTTAGATAGCTTTAAAATAGAGTTATTATTTAAATTTTTATTAATATTTAAAATAAAAAACTATCTGGGTTTTTTGCAACTTCTTTTTATATATAAATTTTGCGAACCTTGTATATTATCCAAAATATCTGGTAAAACGTATAGATTCAAACTTCACGCCAGTTATGACAGCTAGACCCGACCCAGTAGTGATTATTTAGGTGATATACAATGTATCTATCAGTACCTCTCTGCGTTCTAACGCTCTTTATACGCTAGTTTTCACGATTAAAGCACTAAAGATTATGTACAATACAAATCAATAAGGCAAAAATATTCAATAAAATATAAGATCAATAAATTGCGCATTTTATAAGTTATTTTAGTTTTAAAATAATTCAATACTCCCATTTTAAAAAAATACTATATCTGTGCAATAAAGGATTAAAATTCGTTTGGATTTTCAAGCTTAATTTTTTTTTGCTTTTTTTATTACCAAAAACAAAAAAAATATATTTTCAGAATTACAAACAGGTATTACCTGTATTGTTTGTCCGTAATAAACGGGTTTTGTCTGTTGACGCCTTTGTTCCACAATATTATCCTCCGTTTCAGCGGCAGCGGCAGCCTTAAAAAATTATATGCAATTTATAGGTTTTAATTTTGTTTTTAATTTTTGATTTTTACGTATCTTGAAAGCCCGATTAAAATCAATTTAAGACATTGTAGAGATTTTGAGACATTTTACAAACTAACAACCAAAAACTAAAAAAAAAATATTATGAAATTTTAATTTTATGTATTACTGCAATTTTTTATTGTTAAGATGTTCATTATATATTTTATTTTTATTATAAAATATTATTACGTAACCTTGGCTTGGCTAAGTTGACTTCGAAGTTGAAAATTAGTGGGGTCCTGTTCAGCTTTGGCCCTAATTTTTGGCAAGCGTTTATTAGCCTTGTAACGGTTTTGAGCACAGATTTCAAACATAATTGCTAAAAAAAATTATAGAATTAAGTTTATTTGTACCAAAAATTTATATAATAAACTGAAAAATGTCCAACTCCTATATAAAAAAATTAAGTCAAAATAGACCATTATAATAAGCCTTTCCATCTAAATGGCACCCTCCATAATAATTACTTAGTAGCCATTTTAATTTGCGCGAATTAAAATGGAGAAGTAGCCATTATAATAATAGCATTTAATTTCTTTTATAATATACTAACAAGTGTAAAACTGTCCGGGTCGCACGAGTTTTCTCGGCCCCGACAGTATTACACTTGTGAGTATGAAATGAATTAAGTTATGCTATTATAATGGCTTTCTCATCATTTTCATTCGTGCAAATTACAATGGCTACTAATTCATTATTATAGAGGGTGCAATTTCAATGGAGAGGCTCATTATAATGGTCTACTCTGACTTAATTTTGTGTATAGAAGTTGCACATTTTTCGGTATAGTATATATTTTGTTAGTATTACATAAAAATTTAAAGGAAAATACAATATTTAAAAAAGCCTCTAAAATTCCATAAAGCAAATTGGCCATTATAATAATACCTATTTTTGCAATTTTTCAGTCACTTACTGTTAACAGTTATTCGGTATACAAAAATAATATTATTATTCAAATAAAACCCAGCGCACCTAAATTGATCCGTGGAGTTTCTGCCGTCAAAATTTTTTTGTTCTTGTAAAATTTTCATTGGCTATTTACTTTATAAATAATCATTTTTTATTCATTTACACTATTTGAGACTATTAAAAACTAAAAACCATCGTTATTTGTATTAATTCCTTAAAAACTGTCTTTTAACAGTAGTTCAAAGAACGTGCATAAATAAATTATAATAATTATTAAAATAAATTTTAAAAAATAATCTTTTGTATAATAATTGTTTGTCTGATAGCTTCAAGAGCGATTCTTATTTATTAAAGGCTAGGTTTTTAAAAGGTTCTGAGAAGACTACGATCGACATAAAAAACATTAGTCGATCGATAGGGTAGTTCAATCTATTGGTTTAAATTCTCTTGTTAAAATTTCTCACTACGACCCTTTGTATACTTATTCTACCAATTAATTCCCATGAAACGTGACATGATAAAGTGGGACGACCAAATTGTACACCGAACGTCACTTAATATAAGTAAATCCATTGTTTCTTTCTATTGGTCACCACCGGTTGCCAAAACTTAGCCTTTTCCGTCTGCTGAGTAGTGTTTTATGGTTGCAATGATGTATCAGGTGAGAACAAAATTTGCATATTAATTGTTTAAAAACGAGGCTGCAATTTCGAAGGAGTAAGAGAAAACAGTGAGGGTAAAAACTTTAAGTTTTTAGAGGTAAAACAGTATAATGTGAGGTTATTTACATTCGGGGCAGTCCATGAAGGCCATCCTTGGGTCCTGGTGCGTCCCGCAGGCGACTTCGTTGTGAACAGAGCTGCTCTGGTAGCAGTAGACGAATCCCCGGGTCTCTTCCGCGTGCAGTGCCAAAACGTCACCGATACACACGTCATCTTCGGACACTATCTGACCTGAAATTATGATCCCTAAAAATATGACGCCATTTCAGCGGGGGGGGGGGGCAATACAACGGGGGGGGGGGGGGGCATTTTCAGACCGTGCACAGGTTTGCTTTACTAATTTGTTTTTTTCTGCCAATGAAATAAAACCGCAAATGATAAAGTGTTTCTGTTTTTAACCAACACTTCCTGACAAAAATGTCTACGATCCGATTGATTCTGCCTGAACTGATAACTTCATGACAACAAATAAATACAAAATATTTGGCTTTGGCAATAATACTTATTCAAATCAGTGCACTGTCCTCGGGTTTTATTGAGGTGCACGTGCAATTCCAAAATGGGGGACATGGAGGCGGTAATTTTTCTAAACGGGAGGGGGCAAGCAGGAAAGAAAGAAAAAAAAGAGAAAAAAAGGAGAAAAATAAGAAAAAACGGACAAAAAAAGAAATTTAAGCAAAAATAGCTTAAATGCATTAAAATAGACTAAAAAATGTAAAAAAATCACGTAGATTGTGTCACAATAGGTAAAAAATGGCGCCCTAATTTGTGGGTATTTTTTTCATTTTTGGACGCGGGTGGCAATAAAATGGGGAAGAGGCATTTCCAAACCGTGCACAAGTCTGTTCATTGGGTAAAAAAACCAATTAACTTTACAAGAGTTGCGGGATTAAAGTCTCAATAAGGTTAGATTTGAGTGAATTATAATTGTTACAAAGTCAAAAGGTTATGTATCGACGCAAAATGCACATAAATACATACAATAATGTATTTTGCGGCAATTTCATACACAATACAATTAATTCTGCAATCAGAATACTTGGCAAAGTCGGCAAGGGATTGAATAAAGATGATTCTCTTAAACGTGTGTAACATTAGTTTTCACATGTCATGTTTCTGTAGTTATTATAACACGTGAATTTAAAATTACAACCACGGGCATGGGTCATCCCCGCATACAACACTTACTGACACAATGGCCCAATTTAGGAAACCTTGGGCCAAGGTGTCAGAACTTGTATATTGTGTACTGTACATTTTTTTATTTCTGCGTTTTCATAGCTGTCTCTTAATAATAATTTAATTTTTATGTTAGATTTCAAAATTTAATCCATGTGTATTTTTAGCATTATATAGTATAAAATCCTACAAGAATTCCTACAGTAATATGTCATAAAAAATGAATGAATTTTCGAATATGTTGCAAAAAGCCCAGCTTATTACGAAAAAAATTTTGTAATTGTAAATTGTAACACAAACAAATAAATATTGAAATTTGCGGAGTTCACAAATTTCTTTTATTAACCCTGATTGTAGTGTGTTTTTTATTATTAATAATAATTTTCTAATAAAAAATGCACCCGAGACTCATATAAATAAATAATTATTTAAAATAATAATAATAATTATTATTTATTTTAATTATTTAAATATATAAATAATAACCATATAAATATTATATTAATATAATTATATAATAAACTATAAATAAAGACTAATAAAATATTTATAAAATTTTTTTCAAAAGATTATATTTTTTTTAATTTTTTATCTCAATAAATTTTACATTTTTGTAAAATACAACATCATATTAATATATGACAATAAAAAATTGATTTTAAAACCGTTTTTATATGTTTTTAAGGTTAAAACACACTTTTAGAAGTGATTTTAAGGCGTTTTTTTTTGGAAAAAGTAACCAAATTTGTACACAGCTTTTTTTTAAAAAAAGAGCACTGTATTATAAGAAAAGGATACCACTGAGTTAAAAACCATGGTTACCACCTGAAAAAACGAGTATTAATAATTCAGGATGTTAATTTTTATGCATTTAGCTTCAAAGGGTCAAAAATACCGATATTCTATTTCCAAACACAGCATGCTTAGGTGAACTCATTTTCAAGAAAAAAAAATCCAAAGTTTCACAATGTCATATTTTCTTTTAATTTTGGGCTTAAAATGAGTAAATTAAATTTGAGTTTTCAGTTGTATTTAAGGAGATATAACTTTTTTTTTAAAAAAAAAGATGTTTTTAG
>JASAMX010011387.1:0-7500 GCA_030248175.1 Microlaimidae sp. YZB2_3 | reverse complement strand
AGCAAATTACACACACAAACATATCTTATTTTAAGATTCTGTATTTGTGATCAAAGTTTTAAAAATCGTGTGCTTGTGTTTATGGTTAAGTATTTAATGCTAAATTTGATGTGAAAGTTTTGGTTTCTGACAAATTGGTTTTTTATTTTCGATAAGAAATGTCTAGAATTTTTAGTGAATCAGCAAAGTCCGCTGTATAAAAAAACATGCTGGTTTCTATATTAACGGAATAACAAAATTGGTTTTTGTAAATTGTTTTTAAATTAATAATAATAATGATGATAATAATAATAACAATAATAATAATAATAATAATAATAATAATAATAATAATAATAATAATAATAATAATAATAATAATAATAATAATAATAATAATAATAATAATAATAATAATAATAATAATAATAATAATAATAATAATAATAATAATAATAATAATAATAATAATAATAATAATAATAATAATAATAATAATAATAATAATAATAATAATAATAATAATAATAATAATAATAATAATAATAATAATAATAATAATAATAATAATAATAATAATAATAATAATAATAATAATAATAATAATAATAATAATAATAATAATAATAATAATAATAATAATAATAATAATAATAATAATAATAATAATAATAATAATAATAATAATAATAATAATAATAATAATAATGGGGGAAAAAAAAAAAAAAAATAATAATAATAATTCTAAGCATGAGTTTTATTAAATAGTATTTAGAAAAATATAGAAATAGAATAAAAAATCGTAAAATTTTTTAGTTTATTGTTTTTGAAAAAAATTGTTTTATCGGTAAAATACTCTTAGCTAAGAACGTAGGCGTGGTTTAGTTTTTGCTTTTTTTTTTATAAAAAAACATCATTTTACCTGTTTTTAATGAAAATTAAAAAAAATCATTGTTAATATAAGACTACTTTATATTAATTTGATTTAGTGTAAAGAAGTCCATTGTATATGTATGCGTTTTGTAATCAACACTTGTATTTTTGTTTAAATTTTGTTACATTGCATGTTTAAAATCGATTTTGGTTAAGATTATTTACTGGTAAGTTAACGTTTAACTTAGCCGTGGAATACTTGCTGCCGTCTATTTTAACGGAGCAGTGTAAAGTGAATCATTTCAATTTATTCTCAATCAGTGGTCCCTACGCGCAAAAGAGAGCATGCGTACTGTAAAATTGCATGCATACTCACGATATTGCAAAATCATTTTGGATTTAACAACTTCAACTAAAGTTGGAAGCGTGCTCATGCATGATTTCTACTACCATTACGCTTATTAGTCGATTTAGAGGACGAAAAACAATTTTGAGCTATTATTGGAGTATACAAAAAGGCGAGAGTCGCAGCGATGAGTATTTTACCTATAAAACTGTTAAATATTAATGCTATATTCACTGCTTTAATAAAATTTGTAACTCTTTGGGCATGTAAGATCATATTTACAAAAAGTTCTAGAACTTAAAAAACTACTTTTGAGATATAAACATGTGTACTATATGTATTTTACGTTTTATTTACTCCTTTTTCTGAAGTTTTTGGTATGCTTTTGTACCAAGCTTTGTTTTGATAAATTTTACTTAATTTCTAATTGTATGTTCAATAACCAACACTTAACAATTAAAACAACAATAAACATTAACATGATATTTTCTTGATATACTCTATACCTGAGTACTCTATACTTACTTGGCCACACTCTGATTCCACCTTGATGTATTTATTAAGTTAAAGTCTTTAGGTTGAAGTAAAGAGTGTTGCCGCTCATTCTCAAGAAGAAATTTATAATAAACGCGCAAACCGGGAAAAATAGAAAGAATTGTCAGTGGTAATGAAACCAATTGTAAATAAGTTGCGTCACATGTTTTTCTGCAACTGATATTTTCTCTAAAAACCAGAGATTACTTAAACACACCGCTAAGTTTACCCCGACAGCATTTATTCTTAGTTTAAAAAAACAACCTAATATTTTTTAAAACCTAATGTATTTTATTTATGCCTCTTGGTCGGTTTATTCATGTTTTTAAAACCAATATTTTTTGCAGGTTTGTTTTCTATTTTCAAGTCATTTTGTATGTAAGTGTACTATTATGTTACTTTGAATAAGTTAATTTTACTTTTAGCTGGAATATCAAAAATTGCCATTTCCTGCAGTGACAATTTGTAAGCATATTTTTTATTATAATAAGTAAAATGCATAGGGATTTAAAGCTGGTTCATACTTATGACAAAACGTCCTTTGGGCAAAGTCCAAAGGAACAATTTTAGAAAAGCCAAAACGTCCTTTGGACTTTTTCCTTTGGACGAAGTATGAATGCTACTTAAAGTTTGTTCTTTTGGACTTTGTCCAAAGGACAAAGTCCAAAAGGAAAAGTCCAAAGGAAAAAAAAATTATGAAAACGTTGTCCTTTGGACTATGTCCAAAGGACTTTTGTCCTTTGGATTTTGTCTAAAGGACGTTTTGTCATAAGTATAAACCAACCTTTAGAGTAAAAATTTGTTTGTGGAGTTGGAATATTTAAAAAAGCACTAATTTAGTCGCAACTTCAGTCACTACCAAATTTTATTTTGTTTTAAGAATGAGAAACTTGATAAAATATTGTTAAACTAAGGTATAGATATTTTGTTTTAAAAAACACTGTTAGAAAATTGCTAACTGTTTTGTAATCTTTAATATTGGATTTAATATAGCAAGCCACAAGAAATGCACATTTGCCAAAATGCATTTCTCGAAATTTCTCGAAATCTCAAAAATTTCTCGAAATAAATTTCGAGAAATTTTTGAGACATTTTGGGGTTTTTGAAGATCTTAATTTTTTCATTTTAAAGTCTTTTGCTTTTTTGTAAATTGCATTAAACCTGGGATTAGAAAATCCATTGGCGGTATGCCAAAAATCTTGAATATTTTTTTCTTAAACAAATTAAAGGCGATGGAACCCGGTGTAAAGCATGTAAATAAAAGAAACATTTTGCCACACACAAATGTTTACCACCCAAATAATACAAAACGATGAGCCAATATATTTTTTTTTAATAATAGCTTTGTTGATTTGTTACTATAGTTTAAATCTAAAATTAAAGACTTTGGCTGCATAACTTTGGCATAACTACATAACACAATTTTAACTTATTTCTGCAACAATATTTTTATTATAAGCATCCAAAGTTGTGCACGGTCCGAGGATACAACCCCTTTTTTTAATGGCCGTCCCCCCTTCATTTTATGTATACCCACCGCTCGAAAATTACACAAAATACTAAAAAAATATTTCATTTTCCTTTTATTTTTTGCAAAATTTTTATAGTTTATAATCTACCTTTGCTAAATTCAAGAAATTTTTACATTTTTTTACATTTTTACACGTATTTTACATTTTGCCCTTTTTTATTTGTTTTTTATTGCGCAATGTCGATTTTTAAAAAAAAAAGTTGCTTGCTGCGCCTCCACCTCAATTTTGGAAATAGTGTTAAACCCCATTGCGCATGACAAATATAGACAATTTTTGAAATACCAAAATTGTACACCATAAAGAGTTTATTTTATATAAAATTTAGTTTTCTAAAGCCTAAAATAAAAAAAACGACAGTCGAAGTTTTTATAACAATATAAAAATTAAAGAAATCATGATTGTTATAATACACGAGTTTTTTTTATTTAAAGATACAGAACTTAAATTTTTTTGACATATAAGTAAACTATTTATAAAAAATCTTAGGATAAATTTCATAAAATTTTGAAAATACCGAAAACACCTGGAATGCTTTCAACCAAGCAATTTTAATAAAACTATTTTTAAAAATTTCAACCAATTCAAACAACGTCTTTTTTTAAATTTAAACAACTAATTTTCCACAAAAACTAATAAATTTCGCCCGAAAATTCGGAGACAACAGTACTACACGTTAAGGATAGGAAGCAATATGGCCGACATTTGAAATGGACATTTGAGTTGTCATGTGAACGAGGTGTTTATAGCAAAATTCGTCATTTTACGAAAAGTTAGTTAAAACTTACTCTCTTAATTTTTTTTCTTACTTTTTTTGCAAGTAATCAATAAATAAGTCACAATTGGTCTATAACCAGAGCGCCAATAGAGTTTTTGTGATTTTTTCACATATGTTTGGTATTGTTTTAGAAAAACCACTTTTGACTTTTTTCATAATTAGTTTGAGTAACAATTTGGGTTCCTTGTGACTTTTTTCATAATTATTCATTAAAGATTTACCAATTATTGGCTGCAAATTGTGTTGTAATGCGTTGCAAAAACCACACAATAACAAGTTAATTCTAATTTGCACGACATAAAAAAACATTAAGTAGTTTAAAAAATTAATATTCATTTTTCATAAACAAGTTTACTTATAAAATATTACACTAATATCCCTAAAATGTATTAGAAATAATAAATACAACAACATTGATAACTACTGCACTTAATGGGATACCCGTTCAGAAATAAATACAAGGAAGAGAAAAATATAAAATCTATATAGAAAAGTTAAGAGGACTAAATACACCATGTTTGGTGGTAGTGTTGTGAGGGGTTGCTTTATCCCTGGGGTTACTTAAGTTACAGGAAAAAACCTATTCTGGAGGTGAAAACGCAGCATCACAATTCAATTTCCGCCCTTTCGAGAGTTTCCCCCCGTTTTTTTTTTTCCATGTCCTTTTTGGGGGCACTATTTGTTGCTTAAAATTAAATTGGTTTTTTCTTTGGAACAAATTAAAACCTCACAGCCTATGTCTTAAAAAAAACAGTGTACACAAATAAATCAAAGTACCTTAGGAAATAGAGTGCTGTTTTAAATATCGACCACTTTTTAATAGAAAAAAACTTTTTCAAAATATGTTAATTCACCTTGTATATAAGAAAATATATTTTCTGGTAAAATACACACACATGAAGCACATTATGTAATACCGTTAAAAATTTTCGTAAGTTTTATTTAAAAACTTAAACAAAGCAATAATACATAAAATTGCATAAGCGTTAAGAAGTTAGTGTCTTGTTACAAACTGTCGTACGATGTAAAACAGCGCGATAAATTTTTCAGTAAAAACTCATTTTTCACAAGCAAGTTGGATTTCAAAAATTCCTCTTGTTTTCAACTTTCTAAAAGTATTTTAATTTTTTTATCCGATAAAAGTTTATCAAGATATTGCCGTTAAAAAATCTAAAAAAATTACTGCATGAAACCCGAATTTTTTTACCAGAAACCAAAGTTACACAATTTTACAAAATTACAAAATTAGATTAGATTAGTTACAAAATTAGATTATCTGAATGGAACACAATTATTTTATTTTAAAGATTTAGATTTCAAAAACAACAACTAACGCACATTTTTGGGGAACATACCTATCTAGATTATATAAAAAACCTATGGAAAACAGGATGTGGTGTGTTCCAAAAGTGATCACACTAAAATTTTTGAAATTAACTCGGCTTGAGTTCTTAACCGCATTTTCAGGACGCAAAACAGGAGGTAACATGTTTTAAAAGTCACCAGACCAAAATAATTTAGTGTTTAGTTAGATTTTATTTTTACTAGTTTTAAATAAATGTGGCGAAATATTCGCACCAAAATTTATTTACCCACCGTTAGCACGTGTTTTAAAAAAGCTATCGTAAAAATGCAAACATAAAAGTTTTCTAAAATTAGTTAAACACTTTATCAACTTTTTAAGCACTTTTTAAAACATTATTTCTTAAAATTTGATATGTAAATTTTCAGTAGTTAGCCAACAATAGGCAAATAAAAGTCTTAGCGGCATCCGAGAAGCGCAGGTACACAATGGCCCTACTGCGCCCTTACACGTTAAAAATTCCGCCGTAGAATCCAGCCTAAATTATGGGCAGGCGTACATACCAAGCTGTGTTCGTACACAGCGCGTATGTGACTACTTGCTCATGCACCTAATCAATAGAGAATCACGACAGTTAATTTAATGTAGACAAAGGTCTCGAGAAGATTTGAAAATAATTTGTATACGACCGGAAAAAATGAGGATAGGAAAAATATGCACAACCAGCTGTTTTTTGTAGAAAAATTGTTTTATGTTTATGTTGTTTTCGTTGTATTATGATCGTGATTTTTTACGTTAACCAACGTCATATGCAAATTATTTTTAAATCTTCTCGAGACCTTTGTGAACATTGAATAACCATCGTGATTTTCCATAATTTTACGCATGGCAAAAAAAACAACAGCCGGCGACCGAAATTAAGGCTTGGCCGATTTCAAGTCAGTTACTTTAATGAATAGAACTATCATTACATTTCTGTTAAAGCGAAAGCGAGACAAGAAAAAAATTTCAGAGAGCATAATTTGTACTTTTTGGAAGAAAGTAATTGTAATAATAAACGTGAATAGGTTAGAATTTTGAGTTTTGCCGTTAATTTTTTAAACAACAGAACTTATGTTTTTGTCTCTAAAATCTGGAGTTTGCAGGTGGACTAGAATTTTGGCAACAAACTGTTAAAAGTTTAATGATCCATTTGGTTCAGAGACACAAAACTTGACGTTTTAGTTTTCTGTTATTGCATACTATTTTTGTACAGAGTTTAGTTTTTGTAAAGTAGCGATTCCCCTATTCTAATTTCCTATTCAAAAACAAACCTGTGTGGTGGACTTGTTTCGATTTTTTTATAAAAAAATGTTGCCTGTTATTATTATTATTGAATTAACATATTTATAACTATCAGATATTTTGCCTTACTGCAAAAACATGATATAACAACAGCAAGACATAAAACCGCCGTATTCACGAAATCGGCGTGGCCACTATCAGCGCGCGCTCAGCGGCCACGCCGTTTTCGTGAATACCGATAATAATTTAAAATTTAATATTGCTTAATGCAAAGGCGTTTTTGAGGTCAAACAGTTAAAAGTGTTCCCCACCTTCTGTCCAACCACAAAACCGATCAGTCAGAGGAAGATCAAACCTAGCTGAACTCATTAGTTGCCCTATTGGATCGACTATTTAACTACAAAACAATTTAAAGTT
Organism: Microlaimidae sp. YZB2_3; assembly: GCA_030248175.1. Classification (NCBI taxonomy): domain Eukaryota; kingdom Metazoa; phylum Nematoda; class Chromadorea; order Desmodorida; family Microlaimidae; species Microlaimidae sp. YZB2_3. Next base: position 457 of record JASAMX010011387.1, on the reverse strand, counting down.
TTGAGAAAAACTGGTTCAATATAAAATATTAAATACCTTATATTAACAGTTATCAAATTACTCAATTTGGAACAAAAATCAATTTTAATTTTTGTATGTTTTGTGGAAAAAAACGGAATATAAAAACTCTACGTTCCAATTCGTTTCAAAAAATACTCATAACGGCACAATTCTAATTAGTTTTTTCATGTCCATGTCCCTATATAATTTTACGAGGTCCGCCATTTAAAATTCAACCACAAGCTAAATGAGGTCAGGTTATTCATGAGGTCAGCCATACATAACTTAATTATAAGCTAAATTGAATACCATTATAAATTAAAAAATTATGTTAGAAAAGAAGATTCTTTTTTTTTAAATTACATAAACATCTGTCTGCTGGACAACACAGTTTTACTCAAGGGGACTATAATAAATTTTAGAAGTTAAAATTTTTCTTTTCTTACTCAACTTAGAA
>JASAMX010011382.1:0-22398 GCA_030248175.1 Microlaimidae sp. YZB2_3 | reverse complement strand
AGTAGGTTGTTCAAAAGTCAACTTAACTTAACAGTGCGGTGCGGAGTAAAACTTTTTGTCTTCGATTTTAATATTTTTTGTGAAAACCCTACTCCTGCCCCCAATAGCCCACAAAAATTTTTTCAACAATATATCTCCAGTTGTTGAGGATTTCTGACCTCAGAAAAATGGCGTTTTTCGACAATTCTGTTCGTGAAAGATTGCTCAATGGGTATTACGATTCACGTTACAAATTATGCACTGAAAAAAAGCGGCTACTTTCTATGTACTTCAATTTGATACCTTGATCATTAAGATTGGTGCAGGATTTGCCGAGATATTGCGTTTCCCGTACAAAAGAAACCGCGCTTTTTTCGTTAAACACACCAAAGGAGGGCAGCAATTTTATGAAGTTTGCTGAACCTTTTTTTTCACTTTGTGTTTTTAGCTAAAAAATCAAGGATTTTTTGTACGAAAAATGCAATATCTTGACAAATAATGCACCACTTTTAACGATCGATGTATCAAATTAAACTAAAAAGTAGCTGTTTTCTTTGAATGCATAATTTGCAACTTTTATCTATATACCCATCGAGCAATTTTTCACGTACAGAATTGCCAAAAATGCCATTTTGGGGAGTCATAACTCTTGAACCATGGGAGATATTTTGTTGAAAAACTTTTTGTGGGATTTGGGGGCAGGGGTAAGGTTTTAACAAAAAATCATCAAAATCTAAGACAAAAAGTTTGACTCCGCACCGCACCTTTAAGGGGCGGCCCCCTTATCTTCGGCTGTTCAAAACAACTTCAGGGGGCCCTTAGCTAAGGGGCCTTTTAGTGGATAAGGTACGTACCTTAAAGTTAAGGCACGTATAACTTAGTGGTTTTTATCTTAGTTTTTTTGCAAATATTATTGATGGTTTTTCTTAGAAAGTAGTACCATTGGGCATTATACTGCGCAAAAACTGATAGAACCTTTAAATGTATGTTAGACATTTTAATACTATATGATTTTGGAGCCCTTAAATTAAATTGTAAACCCATTTTTTTGTTTATATCTCTTAAGAAATCCCATTTAAGCAGTTGAAAACCAACAAAAATAGTCTATTTACACAAAAAAGAAATGTGATAATAACAAAACACAAAATATTAGCGAATTAAAAGCAGTTTCTAAAGGACAAAGCATAAAATACTTAAAACTAAATATTAGGTAGATAGAGTTTTTCGATTTTTTTTGGATTTTTATTCTTTATCATATTCATTAGGGTAGTGCATTTAATTTCGGCACTTTTCCCAATTGGGTATTTTTGATTTTGGACTATATCTTTGGTAATCCTGGACGGAATTCGACGTTTGATAGCTCAAATGAGAGCTAATTATATGTAGATGACTTTCGTGAACTTTTTATTTGTTATGTTATGATATTTTCATGTGAAATTGTATGATTTATAATTTTAAAAAATGTTACTCGTTTTTAGAACATGGGAATTTCATGATTACGCAATGAATTGGTTTAAAAATTAATCTGTCCTGGTAAAATTTAGTCTATTTTCCAAATTTTTAGTCCCCGTGGTTCTACGTTGCGTCTGTGGTGAGCAATTGTTATAAAATAAAATAGTGTAATTTCGGCACACTATTGCTGTAGGTAAAAACGGGCTCAATTTAGTGGTCGGGTGTTAAATTGTAGTTGTAATTAGTTAAAAAACAACGTTGAAATGTGTAGGTGTCATAGCACTGCACTTAAACTCGATTAAGGGGGTCTTTTAAAAAGTGCCGAAATTAAATGCACTTTTTTCCCAAATTTTCCTCATTTTGATACCATTTGGCATTTTAGCTGTAACTTTTTGCCAGTTACACGTTGAACAACAAGTAAAAGCTTAAATTAAAGAAATCTGTCTGGAGATAATGATAGGGTTTTAAATTTTTGAAAATGATGATTTTTTGACTGAGAAACAATCGATTGTTTGCAAAGTGCCGAAATTAAATGCATACATTTAATTTCGGCACTTTTCCATTTTTTTAAAAACTGATTTCATTAAGTAAAAAAACAACTTTCGTACAATGAATTTTTATGACGCAACGCAGTATCGTAAAAGCTTTAAAATGAGCTATCAAACATGAAAATCAAGCGATACAGTGAAAAGTACATTGGAAAAACGAAAAAGTGCCGAAATTAAATGCACTACCCTATATGGTAGAAATTGCTTATTTTAAAAGTTTTCAGCAAAAAAATCGAAAAAATTAAATTTAAAAAAAGATAAGTTACTTGCAGTATTCATACTTAAATTTTTAACTTATCTCGAAATTTAAGGTACCTTATCTTTGAACAACGCAACTTAAGGTTAATGTAGCTTTACCTTAGCGAGATTTGAGCAACGCAAATAGTTAAGTTATCACCAACTTAAGGGGCCCCCTTTAAGAGGCCCTTTATTTTTTTTGAACAACCTACCCCATGACGGTCCATCTAGCCATACGCAGTCCATTACATTACATAACTTTTTGCAAGGCTAAAATAAAGAAGTCACCGAAATTAAGACTGGTCAAATTTATTCAGTTATCCTTCGTGTAAAAGTTCATTAAAACTGCCAATGCACTGTACATATAATTCAATTTTCTTATGAAATCATTATTATAATAGTTGAAAGACGTGAACTTCCAGATTTCAAGCGTTCTTGGCTATGAGACAGTGATATTGGATCTTCAAAGGACAGCACTACATTGCCTTGAATTCTAAAAGTTTAAATGGTGGTATAGCCGTACACGCATCTCTATAAATTAAGCTCCGACCAAAAAATCAATAAATTACTATGTTAATTTTAGTGTTGTAAAAAGTTACTTTTACTTTTACTTAAAGTAATAAAAGTAACGGATTTTGGATTACTTTTACTTTTACTAGACTTTTAAAATTTCAAATACTTTTACTTTTACTCTTACTCGACTTTTGAAATTTCAAATACTTTTACTTTTACTCTTACTCGGATTTTCCACTGCAAATACTTAAATTAATTTAAGTAAAGCTTAAGTAATTTCAATGGGTTGATTTCCTATGGGCTTGTTGTAAAGTAAATGGCAAAAGACAATTTTTTATGCCGCTAACACGCTAAAACCATTTATTTTGACTAAAAAACTTATTAAAATGATAATTATGCATAAAATTAGCAAAAAAACTTTAGAACGGAGCTCTGGAGCTCCAAAAACCGGTATTTTGCTCCGGTTCAAAATTACTTTTATTATACTTTTACTCTTACTTTTACTTAAAAAAATAGGTCTTACTTTTACTTTTACTTTACTTAAATAAAATTTTGACCATTACTTTTACTTTTACTTTACTTAAATTAAAAAATCACAAATTACTTTTACTCTTACTTTACTTAAATTAAAATTTTTCAATTTACTTTTACTTTTACTTAAAATAATTCAAAATCAATACTTTTTACAACACTATAGCTAAAGTCTTCCAGGCTGAAATTAAGGGCGTAACCACTCTCCGCCAGGAAGAAATAAACAATAAACTTGCGAGCGATAAAAATTTTAAAAAAAGTTTTCAGCGGTTATGTAACCAATTATTATTTAGTTGCGTCATGTGTTTCTCTACACGTGATATTTTCTCAAAAAATGAGTGGTTACTTTACCACTCATCTATTTTCACCCTGATAGAATTTATCTTTAGTTAATTTATAACCTAAATCTCGCTAAAGAAAAGTCTAAAAATTTTAAAAATTAACCCGGTAAGGACGGTTCTTGAACCTGCCTGCGGAAGACTGGATGCAGGTAAAATTGCCTCAGAGGCAGCATGGAGGCAGGGTGGAGCCAGGTAGGAGGCAGGTAAAACTGCTTTGGAGGCCTGTAGGAGGCAGGTGACCCTACCTCCTATGTTAAAGCATATACAGTTTAGGAGGCAGGTATAGGAAGCAGCTAAAACTGCCTTAAAAGCAGGTAGGTGGCAGGGTGGAGGCAGGTAGGAGGCAGCAAAATTTTCGATGGAGGCAGGTAGGAGACAGGTCAAAACTGTTTTTCCCAATTTAGGCACCCGTCATTACCGGGTTATGTTGGTACACGTTTTTAAAAAACGTACCTCGAAATTTGAAAATTTTCAGGTATAGGGTAGCTGATTTAATTTCGGTTACCATTTTTTATTTTGTGGGATAAGTTTTTTCTTGTTTTTCCAATCGACTTAAAATTTCGTGTAAAAATCAAACGATAGATTTTTTTGTTGTTCCAGTGCAAAATTTTAAAATTTTTGTTACGCTTAAAGATCTATGGAGGTTTAAAATTTTTTTATATTGGCCGAAATTAAGGAACGAGCCATTAACTTCGGCCACCTGAAAAAACTGGCTATAACTATTTCCAAAACAAGCAATAAAAATTTTTAAAGGTCGCAAATTTATCCTTAGGTATTGTTCTTGGTACATATAACTTTTTCCCCGCTTGCAAACTTTAATAGTTATTAGCAAGACTCTAAATATTTATGTCAAAACCTAAAAAAACAAGTTTTAAGCCTGTATTTTTTGTTAAATTTTTTTTGGCTTAAAAAACGTCAAAAAAAGTCTGACGAGCAAAAAAAATTCTTTATAAATATGGTAGTATGGTGATATTTGAAAACAGCAAAAAAACAGCAGGTTCTTTCACCTAATTTTTGAGGTGGCCAAAATAAACTAAATTTTAAAATGAGCAGTTAGTTAGACGCATTGCAAAGTGATTTTTAAAAAAAATATCAAAACATGAAAATTAACAATTTTGAGCCTTATAGCAGTTATTTTAAGGTTATATAGGCACATTGCACTGGAAGTCGGTTTATACATGAAGTATGCAATATACATAAGTGTCACAATAATGGATAATTACCGTATCTCCTAGTTATTTTTTGTAGTATGCAGATCAACCCTCCAAAGCGCGCGAAATTTCGATCGGTTGATCTGCATACTACAAAAGATAAGTAGTAGATACGGTAATTATCCATTATGGTGACTCCCTTTGTGTATTGCATACTTCATGTATAAACCGAGTTCCAGTGCAAGGTGCCTATAGTGCTTCGTTTTAAATTTGATGCCGTGTAAACACAAAGCAAAAATTAAGAAAATTACAAAAAAATCACTTTTTGTATGAAAATGTTGATAATACAGAATAACAAAAATAAAAAACTTTTTTATTCAACATTCATTTATTTACTTTTGTGCTAGTTCTTTTGTGTTTTTAAAAAAAGCCAATTTTCTAACACCCTTAATTGGTGGCCCAAATTGAGGCCTGACCGAACTTAACCAGATACCCTACGTGTTTAAAAATCGTTTATCCAACTTTAATTTTTTTTAAATTTCTTTTTGAGACCCGGGAAATAGATTAACATTTGTGATGTTTCAACCCTTCCACATCATGCTCCGGCCAATTAAAACGAAAAAAGCTAAGGAGATTGGCATCTAAAATAAGTGATTAAAAACAATAAAAATAAAATTAAAAGTGCGTATGAAATAATCTAAAATAATTTTCAAATTTGAATAAGTTTGAAATCGCTCAATTAAACAGCGAAGCTCCGGAGCTCCCTTCGTTTTAAATGGCCAGAGCTTTGGAGCAAGATATAAAAGGATAAGAACCTCCTCATTCACTGAGCGCACCATATTTGCGTTAAAATAATTAAAAATTTATAAACTTTCGATTAATATTAATAATAACAAAAATATATAACACAGGAGAATGTTTAGCTGTACACTAAATTTTTCAACAAAATTTTGCATGAAAAGGCGTACATACGCAATTTTTTGCGATTTTTCTCACAAAACTCGCCATTTTCTGCTAGTTTTTCCGTGGAGCGTTTTTTTTTTAACGCAGTATTAATTTTCTTGCAAAAAATTGTGACTCTTTTTGCACTAAATGCTGCTTGTTTCGCACTTCGATTATTTTTGCAAACATAAAATAACCCTTTGCGCATGTGCGACTTTCCCAACAAAATTTTATGTACAGTCGGACATTGTATAGTGTTATATATTCTTGATAATAAGAAAAACAAAAAACAATAATTTACATTTTATGCTCGACGTGTTGTCGTGAGTTTTTGGTGTAAATGTGTTCTACGCAAATTATTTGATGCGTGGTTTTGTATACAAATTAGCTTAAAAACAGGGAGTAAGTGTAAAACAGGCGCTAAGAAAATCGGCATTGATTCCGCTCCGGGTGACATCATTTTGTGTCGCAGTGGCAGAACGCAGGTGGTGGTGTACACGGAGCGGCTTCCACGCAGCGACACTGGCCACATCCAGCAATGGAAATGGTCAACAGCTCTACCTCTTTTTCAGTCAAATCGGACGTACTTTCCCACTGCTGACTGCCGATGCGACATTTCACATCCTTTTTCTATAATCGGCGGCCAAAATGTCTGCCGAAAAAACTAATGACTCTGTCCGGAGACATCCATCCTATCCCCAGCCCTAACAAGATGCAATATTTTTGTGCAAACTGTAATAAAACAGTTAATAGAAACAGCGTCCAATGCACTAAATGTAACAATCGGGTGCATCTAAAATGTAGCAACCTACAAAGTCTAAAACACTACAACCAAAATTTTTCATGTAACAACTGCACGCTTTCTTCACATCAGAATACAAACTCCAAAAATTTAACCTTAAATATTCTGCAATTTAACGCCAACGGAATCTCGAACAAACTACAAGAACTAACAAACTTTTTTTGTAAATCACAACATTCACATAGCTGCCATCCAAGAGACCAAACTCTCACAGAAATCCAAAGATCCAAAAATCGCCAACTATACAACTATTAGAAAGAACAGAAATTCCAATGGAGGTGGTCTACTCTTCTTTGTACACCATATGATCAACCACAAAATTAACTTGGATACTCAACAGAATGATCCACATGCAGAAATACATGACATCCACATTCACTTCAACAATACTGACCTCTCAATCCCAAACTTACACATTTCGCCGGCCAGCTCCTACACCACCAATTACCAGCCTAACATAGCCAATCTACTAAAGAATCAGCATAGTATCATTCTCAGAGGTATATCAATGCACACCACAAACTCTGGCACTAAAGCCTCACCGACGCCAGAGGCAACTACATTGCAAACATCATCAACAACTTGAACATGGCATCTCTAAACATGAGCACATCCACACGCATCGCTTCAAGTGGGAATCCAACATTGCCAGATATTTCCCTCATCTCGGACTCACTCCTCACCTTCTCAAACAGGAAAACGGTTACCACATTGAGTTTTGATCACCTCCCAATTATCGTCAGCCTTCAAACCAATCACACAATAGCGCCCAAAACCAGAAAGACTTTCACCAACCTCAACAAAGCCAACTGGACCAACTACAAAAATGAAATAGAAACAAAATTACTTAATCTTTCAGCTCCAACAGAAGTCAAAAAATATGAAAAAAACGTTTAGAAATGTATTAATCAAAGCTTTTTACACCACCTACCAGCCGGTCGTCACAACAATTTTCAAGCCAACCTAACTTCAGAAACTATAAAGCTTATTAACGAAAGAGACAACCTACACAAAACTAAACCACTTTCAAACCAAATACAAGAGCTCAACCAAAAAATCCAAAACCAAATCCGCTTTAACGCTGCCAAAAAATGGCATTCATATCTGGACACTTTCAGCCACAATACCGACTCCTCTAAACTTAAGAAAACCATAAAATCAATGGATAACAAACAGTCACCAACCCCAATATGCGCAATAAACTTTAATGGAAACTTAATCAAGGACTCTCAATTATTAGCAAACAACTTCAGTAAACAATTTACTCCAAACAAACCTTACAAAACACCTAAAGAAAATTGAAAATTAATTAGAAACATTAAAAAAAACAATACAGAACCTAAAAATATCACAACCACAGAAATAGAAAATGCTATAAAATCATCAACCAACTTCAAAGCTTTTGGTCTAGACAATCTAATCATTTTTCACCTTAAAAACCTTGGTCCTCTTGGCATTTAATATCTAACTGATCTGCTCAACTTATCACTAAAAACAAATAGCATACCTACAATCTGGAAAACTGCAACTATAATACCACCTATCAAACCCGGAAAGGATCACCTCATCTCTACTTCTTACAGACCAATTTCACTTCTCTGCCCAGCTATAAAAGTTTTTGAAAAAATAATCCAGCCTATTCTTCTCCAACATCTACAACACCATCCAGATTAACATGGCTTCAAACCCAAACACTCAACAACTACTGCTTTCCTTCAACTTTCCAACAAAATAACCACCGGTTTCAACCAAAAAGCTCCACCCAAACGAACAATAGTAGCAGCCTTGGACCTTACCAAGGTTTTTGACAGCATCAGCATAGAAATTTTAATCAGCAAAATAGTAAACAACACTTTTCCAGCCTATCTAATCCGATGGCTAAGTGTTTATCTCAGAGGCAGAATTAGCAAAACTTCTTTCAGAGACTCAATCTCCAAACCCAGGATAGTACAAACAGGCGTGCCTCAGGGCTCAGTCATTTCACCAACTCTCTTCAACTTCTACATATCGGACATACCTCCTACACCTGCCGCTGTCAAAAGTGTCTCCTATGCTGACGACACCACAGTCTACTTTACTTGAAAAAAGATGGTATGGAAACAAATCTCACCAATTATCTCAGCCAAAATGGAAACAAATCTCACCAATTATCTCAACACTCTAAATCAATACCTGGATCTCTACCTTCTCAAACTATCAACAAAAAAAAGCAACAATTACACTTTTTTGTCCATCCTCACAAGAATACAACTACTACCCAAAAGTACCCATACATAACAAACTTTTACCTCTCAACAAAACCCTAAAATCCTGGGTGTTACTTTTGATCCAAACCTAAACTTAAATAACCACATCACCACCATTAACAACAAAGCATCCAGGCGCAATACTATTCCCAAAATTCCAGCTGGGACCAGCTGGGAACAACAAAAAGAAACAATAGTAGCCTCATACAAATCTATAGGGCGACCCATCCTCCACTATGGAACATCAATATGGTCACCAAACGTCTCCGAATCCCATTATCAGGAACTCCAATCAACACAAAACTCAGCTCTCAGGATAGCAACTGGCTGCCACAAAATGGCTTCACTAGATCATCTCCACCAAGAAACAAAAGTACTACCAATCAAAAACCACACATATCTCCTCTCAAAACAATTTCTCGCCAAGACTATGCAACAGACTCACCCATCCAACAAAATCACAGCAAACAAATTTAGGCCAAGAGAAATCAAACACACCCTCCAATCAAAATATGTTCCAATAGCAGAAAGTTTCTTCAACCTAACTCCCACCAAAAAAGGTATCCAGACTAACATTCACACCTATTTTGTAAAAGAATCTCTATCTCAACTCCAACCTAATTCTTTACTAAAAAGCAAACCCTCTGAAATACACCAAAATGAACAACACCTTCCAAGAAAATCAAGAACACTCTTATCACAACTAAGATCTGGATTTTGTCATCATCTAAATTCATACATATCAAGAATAAACTCTCTAATCAAAAACAAATGCCCAAAATGCAACCAGAAACCTCATGATGTCCACTACTTTTTTAACTGCACCAAAAATCCTACCACAAAAAAAACAGAAGACCTATGGCTCCAACCCGCAAAGGCAGCAGCATTTCTGGAGGAAATCACCTGAGGGAAACTGGCTATGCAATCAATCAATTATATGAGTGCCAACTTGTGATCATCATTGTGATAATGTAAATATTTGTTAGGTATAAATTGTTGTATGTAGTATTTGGTTGCACAGTTAGTGCTAAGTAACATCTGATTTATACAAAATAAATAAACTATTATACTACCTTCAAAAGTGATGAGCCCATCATTGTCTTTATCAGCATGTGCAAAGAACTTTTCCACCTGTTTGTCGCTGAGGTCGCTGCCTATTTTGTACATGAGGTCCTTTAACTCCTTCAGGGTGATCCGACCGTCACTGTCTACGTCTGCCTCATCAAACATTTCCTGTCTTGCAGATTTTTCTAAAAACAATGTTTTTGATGCTATGGAGCTACCCAATAAACTCTACAGCTCATTTTTTTTCTGTCTATGTCCGCCTCATCAAACATTTCACATCTGGCGGATTTTTTTAAAAAATAACAATGTTTTCCTGAGCTACAGAGCAACTGCTGAACCTGCAGGGCTTTTCTTTATTTTTTAACAATTAAGGATTTCAAGTTTCATAGATAATTTTTTTCAGCTTTTTATGTATATATATTGAATTAAAAACAAAAAAATAGTCCTCCTGTAATGTAAATTATATTTCAAGTATCAATAAGCTTGAAATCGCTCATTTTAGGGGTGAACTTTGCTTTCAACTGGACGGAGCTTTGGAACATGATACTGGAAGGCATGGGAACATCACTATGTACTATAGAAATTTAAAAAAGAATAGACATGTTTCCAAATTATATTGGTCCTTTTTGCTGTGGAACTTTCTTGTGTTTTATATCTTTTATTTGCGCTATCAAAACATTCCCTACCACAAGCGGGGACTTACAGTTACACCAATTTTAGGGTGGTTAAAAACCAGCTTACAAATTTTTTGTATAAAAAATCATAAAATGTCACGTTTTTTAAAACGCTTAAAAATAAAATGTAATAAATTGGCGATTTCATGCTTAAAAACTTTCACCGCATGGCTTTGTTTATTTCAATATCTCTCTAATCTGCTTCTTTTTGTAAAAAAAAATCATTTAAGGTAAAAAAAAATTTGTTTTAGTTTTGAGCATTTTTTAAAATCTGGATATCATGAGCGTGATCAATGTTGCGCCACAGAAAATTAAAATGTGACGTTGCACTAACCATTTAAATACATTTTCAGTCCCACGTTTAAAAAATAGTTAAATACATATATTAAAATCTTTTCAAATTTTTTTAAGTAAAAATGACTATATTCCTTAATAACTTGTTTAAATTAGATGAAGATTTTGGTAACCCTCACTATCCACTGTCTATATTTTGGTAACCACTCACAACATTTTATTAAACTTTATTTAATTTATTATTTATAGTAAATTGGATTTATTTGGGATACTTGTGTTTCAATAAAAAAAATTCTTAACCGTTTTTAAATGTTATTTTTGCAATATGCCATTTTTTATATAGTGTGTTTTATCCGTTTCATTTCAAAACTTAATTCTAAAATGTGATAAGTTTCTTTGGATTATTCTGTTGCAATATATAATATATCTACTTTCTAATAGCGCAATTGCTTGGGTCCTGTTCTCAATCTTCAATCAATCAGTCAATCAATGTTGTTTCTTTCTTTTGGATTTTTTCAAACTTTTCACTTATCCCTGCAGAAAATTTGAGCTAAATTTCCACCGTCCAAATTCATTATTAAAAATGGGTTATTTCCATGAAAAAGAACGAACATCGCGGAGCAGAATTGCCTTCCAGGGACCCATTTCTTTTAGATCTCTATTATAATCCTATTACCAGCCAGGAAGGGATTAATGTTTTATAGGTCATTTATGACCTGCGCCGCTTTAAAAGTATTACTTGGCTGCTGGGGTTTTTGTTTATCTTACAATGCTTTTACACTTTGCACATTTTAAGTGTTAAGATATTAGTTAGGAACTTTTACATTATGCACATTTTACCTAGACCTGCATTGGACACATTTTTTTCATCTTTTAAAATACTTTTATATTATGCACATTTTATATTCTTAAGTATTAGTTAGGAACTTTTACATTATGCACATTTTACCTAGTCCTGCATTGTGCACATTTTTTTAAAATTTTTTTATTTAAAGTGCTTCCATATTACGCACATTTTATATTCTTATTAGGAGTGCTTTTACGTAGTACAAATTATGATTACATTTTACACACTGCACATTCAATATTTAAGATAATTTTAGACTATACACCATGCACATTTTATTTTTATCTTAATATGCTTTTATACTGTGCACCTTTCAATTGTTAAGGTATTAGTTAAGAAATTTTACATTCCACCGTACCCCAACCCGCCCCGTTGCCCCTTTTATATTTTTGTTCCCAACCTGTATTGTGCACATTTTATATTTTTTTAGAGTGCTTCTATATTATGCACATTTTATCCCCCCCCCCTGTGCATTTTTTCATTTTTTTAATGTTTTTATATTACCATTTTTATTATGAGTGCTTTTACATTGTACCCATTTCAGTTATATTTTACACGATGCACATTTAGTGTTTAAGATGATTTTGGACTATGCACTATGCACATTTTAAGTTTATTTTAATATGCTTTAACACTGTGCACATTTCAATTGTTAAGGTATTAGTTATAAATTTTACATTATGCACATATTACCCAGACCTGAATTGTGCACATTTTATATTTTTTAGAGTGCTTCTGTATTATGCACTTTTTACACTTTTATTAGAAGTGCCACATTATACACAATTTAATTATATTTTACACGGTGCACATTTAATATTTAAAATGATTTTGAACTATTCACCATGCACATTTTATGCTTATATTAATATGTTTTACACTGTACACATTTTAATTGTTAAGGTATTAATTAAAGATTAAATAATTTGTGATGCTTTTGCAGCGAACGCATATCACTGTTCAAAAAGGCTTTATGGAGATTTTAGCCAGAAATGCATTATGCAAATTTTAGAATTCAGTAAGAGTGTTATACTAGGCTTAATTTTTAACTATAACCTGATTTCCATTATGGGATTTAACCTGGAAAGTGCGGAAAGTCCATTTATAACAAGCGCGCACAGCTTCCTGGGGTGATTCCTACTGTTTACTCTTCTTTATCCCTCTTACCTATTGTCAGCTTGGTTTTATCAATAAATACTTGCGCTCAACAATATCCCACCATATATTAATTATTACTATAACTTACCAAACGGCTATTATTTTTGCTCTACATTAAAACTTGATGGCAATAGCAGGTAGAAAAACGCGCATTTTTATATTTAAAATTTAACATTGTTTGCAGGGACCATCGTGTTGTACTCCCTCAAAACCGTTGTGTCGCGAGACCGTTGCGTCGTAGACCCAAAATGAAGATTACTATTTAAAAAAAAACAATTAACAAGTATATTTTTTAAATGTTTATTTCTAAGATAGTTAAACGATTTTTAATAGTGCAGTTCTTTAAATAAAGAGGTTTGTGATAACTTGTTTGTTATCAGTAAATCCGATTTAAAAACTAACCGTGTTCTCAATATATTATTTTTTGATTAGTTTTCTAATATTATCTTAAATTTTTTAATCTCTTTAAAACTCGCTAAGACATTTTTGTAAAACTAGGAATATGATTATTTATGGATAGAAGAACACATTTGTAAAAATGACTAATCAAAACGCGATCTTTTTTTAATTGAAAATTTTTTAAAAAAATCAGCCTGAAAGATCATGAATACTTTTTGACTGCTTGTTCTTGACTTATTTCGATAGAAAGAAAGCTTTGGTAGCCAAAAACTTATGAATTTATATAGCTTAATTTCGATCAGTATACTAAATGAACAGAACACTATTTTTTAAACATTTATTTGTAATAATTTGTATCTATATTATTTATTTTGCGTTAAGATGAACGATTTTGAAAAGTGAAGTTTTTAAAATGATAACGAAGGTTTCTGATTACTTCTTTTTGCTGGTGAAATCGATTTAAACAAAACTCCCTTTTCTCTCAATTTTTAAAAAATAAATTAATTTATCTAATTCATTTTAAGATGCTCTAAATTTTCTGATCATTTTTAAATTTGCGGAAATTAAGAACTCAGGTGGGTCAGTTTGTAAAACGACTGAAGAAGTGCAGTTTAAACGATTTAATAAATAGTAAATTTATTTGCTTTATGGTTCAAAATGCTACTGGTACTATTATTAATGTGGATATTAATTTTAATTATACCCGACATCGATATATAAAACTAGAAAGGAAAGGGCCCGTAGGCTGGCCTTTCTAGTATAAATATGCATATAAAGTTGGTTTTTATTAGAGAAATTTTATAGAGAATCACGACGGTTAATTCAATGTAGACAAAGGTCTCAGGAAGATTTAAATATAATTTATATATGACGTTGGTTGACAGAAAAAACACGATCATAATACACGAAAATAACATAAAAATAAAACAATTTTTCTAAAAAAAAATAAATGGTTGTGTAATTTTTTTGTCTTCATTTTTTCCGGTCTTATACAAATTATTTTCAATTCTTCTCGAGACCTTTGTGTACATTGAATTAACTGTCGTGATTCTCCATTATTATTTTTTGATTTTTTTGCAAAAAATGCTTAAAGGTACTAAAAAATACCAAATCGTAGCTATTTTTTCGCTTGGATTTTGGTATCAATCGATGGGTCAGGTTTCACTGAGTTAAAAATTGTATTACAAAAAAATTAATTTTCAGCGGTTGTTCAGATATTAGCAAGAATATCGCTTGGTTATTTCATATAATTTTAATTTTTTTGTTTTTTACCAAACACCAGCCACGGTGTGTTTTGTTTGCTTTGGACTTTGCAAACGCATTCCTTCTTGTAAAAAATTCAGATGTATTTAGCATATTTTATATGCAAATTTTGCTATGAAAAGATGCAAAATTTTTATTATACTAATTTCTGTTTCTTTTTATTTATTATATTGCAGTCATACTGTTTTATTTTAAATAAACGATTTCATATATTTTGAGTTCAGTTCAATATTGGCATGGGTTTTTTAATCTCTCATCGGGAGTACATATTTACTGTTATTTGGCTGACTGAGCGGCAACAAAATCGATGGAGTAATGAAGCGATAATATCTAGACAACCGCTGAAATTAATTTTTTTTGTAATACAATTTTTTACTCAATAAAACCTGACGCATCGATTGATACCAAAAACCAAGCGAAAAAAAATACACCATGATTAAGTATACTGCACCTTTAAACACAAAATTTATTTAATTTTTTTATAAATATAAAAAATAGTTACTTTGATATAACTATTAAAAACTATTTTAAAACAAACTGTTTGACAAATTTTTTTAGTATTAATAGTTTTTTTTTAGAATAATTTAGGTTACCTTGAGTTCCTTCTGACATAATTTAGTTGAAAAACAATACAAAGTCTTTAAATATTTTCCTTCAGTAACGGTAAATATAAAAATCAACGTTTAACATTTGGTTAAATTAATACACAGAGAGCGACCGTCAATGTAAGCATAAGTATAGAGACTGGCCAGTATTTTCTCAGCGCTGAGCACAATCGATCTGCTATTATGAACGGGATGAACCAGCGGAAGCGTTCTTTATCCTCTTGAAGCTAGAAAAATTTACTATTCTTTGATTTGCTGCTATATCTTTTTGACACATTAATTTATTTTCGGCCGAAAAGTCAATAATTTGAGAAAAAACCTACGGAAGTTGAATTTGTTTTCACAGGCAATCAATGCCAGAAAATTTTTTTAAAAGTTAGCAATTAAAAAAACCAGGATTGTCAAAAAATTAACTTCAATATTAGTTGATAATTTCTAGTGATGGACGGAACTGCGGAACCCGGAACACCGAAACCGGAACTGGAATTGGGAGTTTCCCAAAATCCAAAACAGGAACTGGAACCAGAATTTCTGAACTTTTCCCTGAACATCCGGAACTCGGAACCGGAACTGCCCATCACTAATAATTTCTGATTAAATTTAGAAGATTTGGAGGCAGCGTATAACCAGATTACAAGCACGGGTTTCTGGGAGACCGGAGCGTGACGAATAAAACAAGCAAAATTGCGATTATTTTTGTAAACTTAACCCGTTCCCGTGAAGGCGTTTTCCCCCGCCACAACCGTGAAACCTTCGTATGACAAAGGTAAAACCTCATCATACGGTGGTCGTATTTTCGTATGACAAATGTCGTACTTAAACCTTACCGCGGTAAAATCTACGCATGAACTAAGTGGGACATCCGTCATACATAAATTTATTGTGCGCGAATAGCGCCCAGTGAGCGAGCAAATTGAAATGGTTAAAGCTGTACGGTAGCAATATGCAAATTTTTACAACATGAAATATCCTACGTAATACACTGTATCCGTGACAAAAATCTGCATATTACCACCGTACTGCTTTAACCATTTCAATTTGCTCGCTCACTGGACGCTCATACAAAAATTAGGTATGACGGAAGTATGACATAGGTCGCACGAACGTTTCACGGTTGCAACCAAGGAAAAGGCAATTACGAAAACGGGTTAAGCAGAATTTTAAGGATTTATTTCAAATTTAAATTATAATTAAACAAACAATACTGAATTTGAAGTTTAAGAGGGTGTTTTATTTTGATTATTGAGTCATTCCAATCAAATAAATAAAAATGGACTCCATAAAGATTCATTAAAAATAGAAATTATTTACTTATAGAGCGAAATGAATTAATACTTTTAGTTTTACTATTATCAAAAATTCAGCGCCATTTGAATTATGGTTAACTCAGGCTGTTTGGGGGCGACAAACAGCCTTTGTTTTTTTGTTTTTTTTTTTCTTAAAAAAATAAGTCGATTATAGACAAATAAAACCTAGCTGACCTCGATGATTTGCAGTATTGAATCAACTATCTAACAATAAAACCATTTAAAATTTTTAGCAAAAACGATTTAACATTAAAGATTAAATGCCATATTTTAACAATTATTTATCAAATTACTTAGCTATAACAAAAATATATAATTTTGAAAAGGATAAATTTGATATTTTGTCAACAGGTTGGAATTAAAAAAAAATGTTTGTTCTTATTCGTTTAAAAAAGTCATAACCGCAAAATATTAATTGGTCCGCTCTTGTCTCTCATACAAACTTACGAGGCAAGCTAGATATAATTCAACCATGGTAATTTGTTTTTGTTATAATTTCATTTCATTTTTTTAATTAGTAACACTTATAAAAAACAAAACAATAAACAAGAATAATCGCGATTATTTCTCTAAAAATTATAGGCAAATAAAATCTAGCTGACCGCGATATTTGCAGTATTGAATCTACTATTTAACAATAAAAACATTCAAAAATTTTCATTAAAGCGGATTAATAACAAAGATTAAAACCTGTATTTTAATAATTATTTATCAAATTAGTTAGTTTGTAACCTGAACGCAAACTTTTTAAGGGCTAAAGTTGATTAATTTTTGTATATTTTGTAAAAAGGTGGAATTAAAAAAATTTCTGCGTTCTTATTTGTTTTTAAAAAAACGTCATTACCGCACAATTTTAATTGGTCTCTTTATGTCTGCATTCTAATTTTCAGCGTCAGCCAGATATAATTCAACCATAGTGATATTAAAAATAATAATTTCAAATTTAAATACAAAATAAACAAAAAGCTATTAATTCTCGATTTTAAGAAATGTATAGTCTATACAAAAATAATTCGGACTGGCGACAAAACTCGAACTTTGAAATGTTTTATATCCATAACGGAGGTTAGAATATGTGCGGGAGCAGGACATATATGAGAGCATAGCTTAGACTCTTGGCTATCCTTTGAAAAGGTTAGGAAAAATGTTTTTCGATAACGTCATCACTACAGCCGATGCGGTGAAAAAAACCTGGTCCCAAAAAAAAAACAAAACTTTTTTATTAGTACGAGATAAGAAACGCCGCTTGGTATGCTGTTAAAACATAATTTTCTGCGTTTTTTTCTAAAAGTTTGAGCGAAATCGGATTCTTAAATTTTTTTATAATGCGTTGAATGCGCGCGGTTTTCGCGAATTTTCGCCACGCTTTTTTCCGAATTATTTATTTTGTTTTGCTTCCTGCTCGAAGTGTATACGATAATGATCATATTGTTATATATTAAATATCCGCCAATTTTTATTCCTTACTTTTGACCTAAAAATTTTTTTGGGGGGTTGACCCCTCAGCGGCTAGGGAGGTCAAACACGAATGCCGAATATTTTTTTAAAATTTTTTTAAAACTATCAAAAATGTAAAATTTATCACAAATGACGCACTTTGATATATCGTTTGTGTAAAAAAACCTAATATTAAACTTACAGCAAGCTGTCATAAATGACGAATTTAGAAGGATTTCAAGCCCATATGCTGGCAGCAGCAAACCTTTATTAAAAAGTTTTACAAGAATAATAAACTTTAAAAGATTAGTTTTACATTTTTTTAATTTATTTTGATTAAAAATATTATAAAATGGTCCAAATAACCCCATGAAAACACAACATAAGTTTTCGTTAAAATTCCAAAATACTTCCTTTCGTCATACAAATTTTTGTTATTACGACATAATTGATGATTTTTATTGGCTCTTCCGCAATTAAAAAGACGTAATTCAGACCAGATCGCGGATTCAAACGTTTTTACACGAAAAATAGCATTACATCAAAAAATTACATTGGGATATTGGCAAAAGTTGAAAGACATAGTTATTAAAAATTTGTTTTGGTGTTGACAAACGGGGAAACATGTTTGGAAGTAAGAAAACATTTACAAAAGAGCATTTTTTAGCTGCGATATTTGGCAATTTTGTAGTAGGGTTTTAACTTTGAAAATATGTTTTTCTAACAAAATTACCTGGAAATTTAAAAAAAATTTAAGTTTTAAGGCTTATTTTTTTGGAAAAGTTTTTAATTTAAAGGTTTGCTGCTGCCAGCATACGGGCTTGCAATCCTTCCAAATTTTAAATTCGTCATTTTTGACAGCTTATTGTAAGCTTAATATTAGGTTCTTTTACACAAACGATATATTGAAATTCGTCATATGTGATAAATTTACATTTTTGATGGTTTTGAAAAAAAAATTTGAAAAAAATTTTTGGTATTCGTGCTTGCCCCCCCCCCCTAACCCCCGGGGGGTCAAACCCAAAAAAAATTTTAGGTCAAAAGTAAGGAATAAAAATTGGCGGACATTTAATATTTTTAATATTTAACAGTATGATCAATATCGTACACACTTCGAGCAGGAAGCAAAACAAAATAAATAATTCGGACAGTGTATTACCGTGGCAAAAATTCGCGAAAACCGCGCGCATTTAACGCATTATAAAAAAAATTTGAGCTAGCCGATTTCGGTCAAACTTTAAGAAAAAACTCAAAAAAATATGTTTTAACAGCATACCAAGCGGCGTTTCTTATCTCGTACTAATAAAAAACTTTTCGTTTTTTTTGGGACCAGGTTTTTTCACCGCATCGGCTGTAGTGATGATGTCATCGAAAAACATTTTTTTTCTAACTATTTCAAAAGATAGCCAAGAGTCTCATTTATGCTCTCATACGGCTCACCTTCAAAAGAGTCCCGGCACAAAAGAGTCCTGAAAAAAATCGCAGCTGGCACAAAAGAGTCCTGGCACAAAAGAGTCCCGGCACAAAAGAGTCCTGGAAAAAATGCGTTCATGCGCCCAAGCGCTGCGAGCGCTGAGGGCGGCACAAAAGAGTCCTGGCATAAAATCAATTTTTCACAGCTCTCATACAATGTTCACAGCTGTCTTCCAGCTTATGACGTATTTCAACACGTCGTTACTCTGACACAATGAGTCAAAAGCGTCGTAAAATACTCGTAACTGTGACTTTTTTAAATCTTAACACACAAATAATCCAAACAAAATAAGTCAGAGTCACGTTGATTTTATACTGATTGTGTCTCTTTGTCAAAGTAACGACGAACAGTTAATGTTAAGAAAGTTGCTAGTTTTTTTTCTTGGGAAAACAAATGTTTATTCCAATAATTACAGTTTTCAATCCTTCCATTAGCGGGCTGGAGAAAAGTTACTCAGATTATTTAATGTGGTTTTTTTGTAGCTAAAGATCGTTTCTATGTATTGTCTCGTATGTGATAACGTTTGCGTTAGACTTCAAAAGAATTTCAAAATATTCTGTAAATTTAAAAATTTTTATTTGAAAGACCGTTAATATTTTTACGCCAACTTAAAACCTTGGGGCATTTTTATAAAAATATACGCTTAATTCATCATGTTCAACTAAATAGTTTGGAAAAATCAACCAAATATTTAGTTAAAAACACAGAATAATTAAATTTAAAAAATACTAAATAGTTGGTAAAAAAGTACAGAACCTGTATTGGTCGGAGATATATATACCAATATTTGGTTGTTTTCTACTCGTTATTTGGTTAAAAATCACCAAATGGGCGGAGAGAGTGTCTTTTTGTGTCTTTTGTTTTTTTAAATGTGTACATAGTTGTACGCAATGGCGTTGTGCGCAAAAAGTACCAGTGGTCTGGTCATCTTGTCGTCTGACATCTGCGGTCGTCCTTACAATTACGATTAAAACACTTGTTTGATAAAAATTGTAATATTTTAACAATGAACAAAAAAGTTATTTTTAAGACATACATTATTAAAACATGATTTTGTTTGACATACACTCAATTATGGCAAAAACAATAATTCGACATTATATGATTTATACCCAAATACAAAATGATTTTTTTCTTATTTTTCAAACGTTTACAAAGCTTTAAGCGTTTTATTAGCTAAATAATAAAAATACTTTAAAACATTAATTTTTTACCCTCGAAATTTCTCACACAACCTTTTAAGAAGTTAATTTAAAAAAAAACAAATAAAAAACTGGAAGACAGGAACATTGTATGTTAGCTGTCAAAAATTGGTTTTATGCGAGGACTCTTTTGTGCCGATCTCAGCGATTTTTTTCAGGACTCTTTTGTGCCGGGACTCTTTTGTGCCGGACCGCTCTCATATATGTCCCGCACATATTCTAACCTCCGTTATGGATATATAACATTTCAAAGTTCGAGTTTTGGCGCCAGTCCGCATCAATTTTGTATGGACAGTCCCGTTTGAAATATGCGAAGTTATTTCAAAATAAAGTTTTTGATGGGTTTTGGCAAACACCTTGCTTTTCGAATTGACGCTTCCTGAGGGCATTTGGGTTTAGGGTATTTCAAAACAAAATTTTATGATGGGGCATTTTACGAAAATACTTTTGTTTTTTATGTGACGTTACTTGATGCCACTCGAGTTTAAGTTTATGAATATAATTAAAAAGTAATGCATTGATTTATTTTGTGAAAACTTTCTGTAAACTAGATTTTTACAAAACTTAAATAACAATAAAAGTCTTAAAAATGCGGATATAATAATTTAAACATATTTCCTGCTTAAAAAAGCTTAAACAATTTTAAAGCTTAATAAGCTTAAAATTATTTATTTAAGGAACAGAGTTCCGGAGCTTTCTTTGGTTTAAATAATGGGAGCTCCAAAGCATGATATTCAGAGTAAGTTTTCAGCTTATTTAATATGTAAACTTGGGGCGGCTTTAGATAAAAGACACAACTTGTTGTGTTGCGGCTGATAAAAAGTCAAATGAATTGTTGCGGCTCTAAAATTACTGTAATTGAAATTACTTCAAGTCGTAATTTCTAAAATCACTATCTCTATTGTTTTTAAGAAAAGTATGCATTCTTGGTTGAGCTGTTCTCTATGGTGAATTGTAAAACTGAGCTACTGAAACAAAAAATTAGTAAATAGATTAATTAAAAATTATTTGACTGATTTATTTTTTATTTGATTCCATAACTTTATTATCAACTGATTACGCAAGGCTAATTACACAGCACTGACATTGCATTGTCGGCAGGTCGATATACTTAGACCGGGTTGCATCATAAATACTTAAGAAGAGGAATGCTACAATGTGTGAACCTAAGCAGGTGTGAGTACCCAAATAGAGTTGCACCATTTTATGTTGATTAAAATTCTTTTCGGCCATAAGTTTTATTAAACAAATTTTCTCAAAGCTTATCCTAATCCTAATCCTTCTTTTTTGCAACAGTTATGCGATTATTAGTACCGAGAAAGAAACCCATTGTGTCGTAAATATTTTTGCAGCTGTATTAAAAGACCATCCTCCTTACTAGACCAATATTGGTCTCTTTTTTCCAAAGGTGTTTGATTAGAATTTCCTGCCCTTTTAATAAACCGCGCAGCGTCTACATCTGCAATAAAAAGGTCGAAATACTTAGATAGTAAAATACCCACTATAGTAAACTTTCTGGTTACTTTGTTAAGTAGTTTACGGTGCAACCCAATATTTGGAGCCACTTAGCAAAATAGTTGGTCTAGTGATGTTCCAGTTCTCCATTATCATGCTCTGAAGCTTCGGCCTTTTAAAGCAGAGAGGTCCCGGAACCCCGCCCTTCAATAAATCGATTTCAAGCTTATTTAAACTTGAAATATGTTTTAAATTACTCCATCCAAAATTTTAGAGCTTATCGTTTTTATAAGTTTTGAAAAAAAAACAAATAATTTAGAATTGTTTTGACAAACTAATTCATAGAATTACTGTTTAATTATTTACCAAATTAGTGCAAAATATGGTGGACCGCCGAAGTTCCAGGGCTTGCTTCGGATCTCTAAAAAGCAGAGCTCCGCTTAGGAGCTCGGAGCTCCGGGGAACACTACTAATCT
>JASAMX010011378.1:0-13321 GCA_030248175.1 Microlaimidae sp. YZB2_3 | reverse complement strand
GCGTGACTGTTGAACTTTTGTCCTTAAAACCATGTTGAGACCTAGACAAGAATTTTTGAAAAAAGGAGAAAAGTTTGTCACGCACTATAGTTTCCATTGCTTTACATGAATAAGATGTTAAGGAAACAGGTCTGTAATTTTCTTTTTTTGTTTTTAGCTTTTTCTTAAAAATTGGAATCACTAGGGCAATGAGCCAGTCGCAGGGAAGTTTTCTAGTTCAAAAAGAATTGTTAAATATTTTAGCTAAGGGCTCGGCAAGAACTTTTCCCAGACGTTAAAAAAAATATGCAGGGATACAGTCAGGAGTTTTTGAAAATTTGTTAGGCAAATTTTTTAAAACTTTTAAAACGTCTTTTTTAGTAAACACCAAATTATCTAGTAGTTCTGTTATTTCAGGGCTGAAATGAGGAAATTTTCGTCATCTATAGTAAACATAGAACTAAAATATTCTGCAAACATTTCTGCTTTTTCAGAATCATCAACAGCATAGGTGGAGTCATCTTTTAGAAGAGCTGGAAGGAAACTTCTTGTTTTTTTATGCTTGTTCTTTATTTTTTTGTTAACAAATTTATAAAAACTTTGGATGTCTCCTTGCTTTAGCGTTTGCTCCTCCAAAAAAATGCTATGTTTCTTGACTTCTTCAATATACTCTCTGCTTATTTGTTTGTATTCTTCCTGTGATTTTTTTTGGTTCGTTTGTGACAAAGTCTTAGCTTTTTCCTTTGAAGTTTAAGAATGTTTGCAGGATATTTTGTTTTTCTAAAGTTATTTTTAATAGTTTTAGTTGGAACATGCTTATTTATGCCTTCAAGAAGTTTTAATTTGAAACTTTGCCACTGTTCTTCAACACTGTTACAATTTTTAAAAACTTCATCCCAATTGTGGGAAGCATAGAGTAAAAAAAGGGAATCATAGTCTGCTTCTGCAAAATTTGATACAATATCTTTTTGTGATTTATATTTACATTTTCATAACATACATTAATCTCAAAAGTTATGGACAAGTGGTCAGATTTTAAAAAGTTTGGCGCTAGGTCTACTGAATTGAAAATGTAAATATCTGTAGTAAGTACTAAATCCAAAAAGTTGTCTCCTCTAGTTGGGTTTTTTATTAGTTGAACAAGTCCTAACTCACTAAAAAAGAAAAAGTAGTTTTTTTTTATATTGATTATTTGAAACTATTTCTTTTGTATGCCATTTTAAGCCAGGAAGATTAAGATCACCGCTTAGAATTACAGTACCCTCAAAATTAAAAATTAAGCTTCTTAGTAATTCAAAAATCAAATCATCTTCTTCTTAAGTAGTTTGTGGGCGTCTGTAGATGTAGAGACAAATGGCTATAATTTTAAGAGTTTTAAAAACTAAATCGCAAGCTGTTAGTTCAATTTGTGCATATTTTGGATTAATTTCAACCTCAACAACTGAATAAATATTTTTAATCATTAACATGACCCCTCCATGATTGTTTGATTGTCTATCATGTCTTAATATATGATAGGAATTATTTGGATTAATTAGGCCATCATTTATTTCATTTGAAAGCCACGTTTCTGTTATAAAAATAATATCAATTTTTGAGTTATTATATGTTGCGTCATTTCCTTCTAAAATGATATTAAACTCAGCTAAAGAATTTTTGAGACTTCTTGCATTGAAACTAAAAGTTTTCAATACAACTGATTTGCAAGAGGATCGCAAAAATTCCTATGCTGTTTTGAAAACCTCATCTTTCTTTTCAAAATTTTTTTCGTGATGCTGTCATAAATGTCAGGGTCACCCAAATTGGTGTACCTCACATGAATTTTGGCATTTGGGTGTTTTTCGCGGTACTTTTTAATATCACTGATCATTGAGGCTTGGGCAGCTTTTTGCTCATACCTCATACGTCATAGAGGGCCTGATATAAACGCCCTTCAATTTTGTGTCTCTTAGTTTGCCGTCTGAACGGGTTAGCTTGTTACGCACACCAATGCTGGAAAACTTGATTTTTAACAGTCTGGGTTTTTTCAACCCATTGTTATCAGGACCTATACGAAAGTAGTCCTCCACTTCTACAACTTGTTCATCACCTGCCAGCTTGGCAACAAGCTCCTTTACATCACTGGAGTCTGTTCCATTTTCAGGAAGTCCAGTCTGAGGAGTGAGACGCGCAGAGAAAATAAAATAAAACAATCTTATAATTTAATACACTGCCAACTATGCGAATATACGAACCAAAAACAAAGTTATAAAATATTTTATTTAATTTAATCTAAATATTTCCAAAAAAAAATAATGTTTGAATAAAGTGTTATACATAAAAATCAGTTTGTTCGAGTGTGCACAGCGTTGATTCGTCATTTTGAAGTATATTTTACAAATTTCCAAAAAGGATCGATGTTGGATTGTGCTAAATTAGTGCACAACGCTTTTAATACTACACTACGCTTTAAATAAAAATTTTTAATACACTATTAAATAAAATAAATTACTAATTAAATAGTACACTGGTCCGTTTAGTTCTAAAAATAAAATTACTCGCTTATGGACAAATTAAAAACTTAGTGCTTTAAAAAACTCAAAGTATAAAACCATACTAGTGTAAAAGGCTTTTAAAACAAATTAAAACTTAGTTTTAATTACATTTATTTTTCCTGAGCCTAAGCCAAACTTTGAAATCAAACTAAATTGCATTGTGATGGATTTTTATTAAATAATGCTTTCTTTAAAAAATCCGCTTTTTGTTATCAATAGTTTGTAATCTTTTAAAATAATACGATTTGTTTATTTTTATTCCATTTTGCCAAACTTTATGGTTTTAAAAACTCAAAATAAAACATTATTAGTCAGTTTAAAATGCTTTAAAAATTATTCAAAACATTGTTTTAATTAAATTTATTTTTCCTAAGCCTAAGCAAAACCTAAAAATCAAGCTAAATTATATTATGATACATTATTATAATGCTTCTTTTAAAAAATGTTGATATATTTTTGTTATCAATGGTTTGTACGTAATGTTTTAAATTATAAGAATTGTTTATTTCCAGTCCGCTGCACGTCTCACTCGTCGATTTATTGATGCAACGTTCAGCGTTATTAGGGCGGAAAGAATACCTTCCAGCATAAAAACTTCTGCAACGCACGGCGAGAAGTTATTTTTTCCGAAGATATTTTACTGGAATGTATTTTTGCAAAAGTTATTATTGCAGAAGAGATTCTTTCCGAAGATATTATGCAGAATGTATTTTTTCCGGACACCATGTAACCATACCTTTATAAATTGCCAAAAAATGGTCTATAAAAAGAGTAGTCAGTGTAAAAACTTTCATATACTACTTTTGTACGGACGAAAGCTAACAGGAATTTGAATTTACTCCGAAGCTTACTCCGAAGCTAACTCCGCAGCCGAGTTTAAGCCTACCTGTGGTCCTAAGCCCAAACAAAGCCTAAAAAACAACCTAAACTTTTTTGCACAGCTATTTGTGAAAGTTAAGGTTGTTTTTTAGGCTTTGCTTAGGCTTAGAAACCCATAGGTTTAAGCTTAAAAAAAAGGTCTGCGGAGCGGAGTTAGCTGCGGACAAGGGCGTAGCCAGGGGGAAGGTTATGTGGTTGTATAACCCCCCTTGTGGGCTGGCGGAGGTAAACATTTGGGCGTCCAAAGAGAACAATTTTAAAAAATTTTCTCGCGCTTCGCTCAGCGCTCGACTTTTATATACTTTTATGCGCGAAGCGCAAAAAATGTACCCTTTTTTAAAGTTTTTTTAGGGTATTTTGAAAATTTAGAGTATACAACCCCCTTTTCAAAAAATTTGTATGGAATGGAGTACAACCCCCCCTCTTTCCGAAATCCTGGCTACACCCCTGGCTGCGGAGTAAATTCCTGTTACTAACAGGAATAACTGTGTTAGCCCGGACGAACGTCTTTTTTTATTTTATATTAATTTACGTTGCGTTCATGTTTTGTTGTATTGTAGTAACACAAACTGAAAAGCAGCGTCATAATAGTAAAATCCCAAAATATTAAAACGCAGGAAAAATAAAATGTCAACGCCACTAAGATTTGACAACCGTGTAGCCCTTGTTACAGGGGCTGGTGGCGGCCTGGGTCGAACTTACGCATTGAAACTTGCTGAAAGGGGATGTGCTGTTGTGAGTAAGTCGTTATGTTTTTAAAAACACACAAAAAACGTTGCCAGGGCCTAGCAATACGTAACTGAACGAAGTAATACGCACATATAAAAAAAAAATTAATCATGCGCGTATTTTATTTTTTATTAAATTAATCCTAGGGAGAAAATATTTAACCCTCTCGAGTTGGATAAATTCTTATTCTTAAAACAATAGAAAATATTTAACGCGACTTTTATTAGGTAAATTGATCTCCACTCGAATGCGCGCCCTGTGCACTGCCTCCTGGGGTTAAAGGGAGGGGGGCCAATTCCAGAATGGGGGGCAGGGGGGGCAGGGGCGGGGGGCAACTTTTTTGAAACGGGGGGGGCAATAAAACGGGGGGGCAAGCAGGGGGGAAAGAAAAAAAGAAAAAAGGAGAAAAAAGAGAAAAAAAAAGGAAAAAGAAAAAAAGAAGGGAAAAGGGAAAAAAAGGACAAAAAAAGCGAAAATAAGGTAAAAATAGGTCTAAAATGGCTTAAAATACATTGAAATAGGCTAAAAACTGCAAAAAATTTGCGATGATGGCGTCATCATAGGTCAAAAATGGCGTCATAATTTTAGGGTACTTTTTCATTTTTCGGCAGGGCGGGCAATAAAACGGGGGGAGGCAAATCCTCCAATAAAACGGGGGGGGGGCATTTCCAGAAGGTGCACAGGTCTGGCAATCCACAGAATAGTTTCATTTCATTGCAAAAATTAATCAAAAAACAATATAGTGGTTCACCTGTCGTGCAGCTTTTAATTCAGCCAGAGACACGCTCTGTTTGTTAAAACAAGACGATTGATTGTTATTATCATCAGATAAAACGTGAAAAGGCTGAGAATCCATAATAGATTCAAATGTTAGAATTTAAACGATCACAAGAGCTGTGTTAAGAACTTTATAAAACAAATGAAATTTCCTCTGAACTGTTCAAACACTAAGAACTCATCAATATTTAACGATTGTAGAGTGCAACGCACAAATTTGCATATTATGTAAATAACATATCGAGCGTATTTGTAAACTTCAACGTCTTGTAAGCTCGAATTAATAACGTGGGAACGCTCTACAACGGTCCGGGGAAGCAAAAAATAGGACACGACGGTCCTAGAAATAAAAGGGGGTGCGACACGACGGTCCTAGAAATAAGAGAGGATACAACACAACGGTGCCGATAGAATGCGTTTGCAATGCAACTGTTACAATGCTGAGAAAAACAATTTTCTTCAGCATAACAGCGTGCAAATCAATAAATTAAACCAAACAGAAAAAAGATTTTAAAACTTTTCACATCTCCATATTGTTTTATAATCTTTGAATATCTTTTAGGTTTAAGTTCGAAATTTAATTTATCCTTTTTAAACAAGCTAAAATTTTTGCATTTAACAAATAACTTATTTTAATTATGTTTCAGTGTAATGCAGTGCAAGACTGCCTAATTTTTAATATTGCGGGTCTATACACAAAACCATAAATACTTAAATATAATAAAAAAAAGTGTTTTCCGTTTAATCAGGTTTAATTTGTAAGTTATAAACGCGTCAGTAGTTTGGTCAGACCCTTGGTTATGATCGACTAGCTGTAGATTTCTAAAAATATTTTCAGAAAATATTATTTTAGTTTTTAATTTTCACAAAAGTAAACTTTAAAAACGAAATTGGGGTACCATAAATAAATTGTAGAATATAGACTTCGACTGAAAATTTTAGTTTGTTTTATTATTTTTTTAATGTATCTCTACTCTCTTTGAGAGTAGTTGCTTTCGAATCTCTATTTTCTATGAAGATAGTTGGTCATGACTCTCTACCTTTCTAAGGTAGTTGCTCCTTTTTTTAATAAAATTTCTTAATTTTTACTTCCTTTGTGTTACTTTTTATTTATTGGTACATTTATCTTTTCCTTATTGTAATTTAACAATTAAAAATATTTCTTCATAATTATCTTTTTATTATATCATTTTAGTTAATTTTTTTATATAAACACTTGTCCTTTTTCCTATTAAAATTGTCCTATTAAAAATTTTTTTCATTCTATTTGTTCGACAGCTCAACTACACCTTTTGGTTATAAGCGTGTACTAGCAATGTTGGCTTTCCACTTTCTTTCTATACAAAAAATTTTATATTTTTTCTCATGTAGGGTAACTGACTTAATTTCGGCCACCAATTTAGGGTGTTAAAAAATTGGCTTATTTTTAAAAAAGAGTAAAGTAATTATTTATTTTTGTTATTATGTTTTAATTTTTTTTTTTTTTATTTTTAATTTTTTTTATAAAATTATTTTTATATTATTTTTTTATTTTTTTTTTTTTTTTTATAATAATAAATATAATATAATTTTTATTTTATTTTTTTTTTATTTTTTTTTTATTTTATTTATTGTTTTCTTTTTTTTTTTTTTATGTTAAGTCTTTAGTGTGTTATATTTTCTATTTATTTGTTTTTTTTTTTGTTGTTGTTTTTGTTTGTTTTTTTTTATATTTAAAATTTTATTTTTTTTTGTTTTAATATTTTATTTTTTTTTTAATTTTATTAGGGAAATTTTGTTTTTTAGAAGGGTAATTTATTTTAATTTTTTTTTTTTGTTTTTTTTGCCTTTTTTTGTGGTCGGAATAGGGGCCTATATTTTCCCCTTATATTTAAAAATTTAATTTTACTTTTTTTTTTTTTAGTTTATATATATATTTTTATTTTAATAAATTAATTTTTTTTGTTTTATTTTTTTTTTTTTTTTTTATAGAAAAAGAAAATTTTAAAAAAAGATTTTTTTTATTTATATTAATCTATCTAAATATTTCTGTTTCTTACTTTGTTTCTGGTTTTTTTATAAAATTTTTACAGTGCCTGTATTTTATTTTATTCTATTTTAATCTTTTCATTATCATTAATTTTTAATTTCTGGCACAATTCTTTTACCCAAAAACTTCTACTACTCTTAGCTTTGCTTTTTTCTTAATCTGTTTTTTGTTTTGGGGCCTAAAGAGGCCCCCCTTAGGGATGGGGGCTACATCCCTAAACCAAAATTATGTTTTGTCCAAAAAATTGTGCCCTCAGTCCCCGGCGTAGTCAGGGCCTCACAATCACCGGGTCTACTTGTGGCGCGTGTATCGCGCGAGGTGGTAATATCAATAACACCACTATGGTACGTGGTGGTGCTATTAACCTTGTTAATCAAAACACGCCTATAACCAATAATCTTAGTTTTCTTACGTTATTAAACAATTCAGATCAATTTAACATAACCAATAATACAAAATATAATACTGTCAAGTGTAACAAACCTAGATGTTGTACTTGTACTTATATTAATAATCAATTTTTTGTTACCAATTATTGTACTAAGCGTAAATTTATACCTAACATTTTCGAAACACTTAACTGTGAAACTTCTAATATTGTTTATGCTATAATTTGCAAAAAATGTGGAATACATTATATTGGCGAAACCCAAAGAAGTCTTAAACAACGATTTTATGAGCATAGTCGAGATATTAAAAATAATACTAAAGATAGTTTCTTGGTTAAACATTTTAATAGCGATAATCACAGTCTACAAGATATTAGTATTTGCGTCTTAGAAAAATGTTTAGGTAACAAACCTGATTTATTAAAACGTGAGGACTTTTGGATTAAAACTCTAAATACTGCATTTCCTTTTGGACTTAACGATAAAATTAGTGGTTATGGTATCATTTCGTCAGATAAAGATCCTCGTTCCTTTAAAAATCACCCTTATTTTTGTTTCAAAATGCCCACGGTCAGAATTAAAAGAACTAGAAAAATTAAAAAACGTACTAACAAAAAAGTTAATTACAATATTGTCAACCAAATAATCAATATTATAACTCATAGTGAAATATCTCCTGTTGACATCTATAATTGTTTAATCACTGTTTCCTTAAAAAATTTTGTCGAAGTTTTAAATATTGTAGAAAATATCTTTGTGGTCAATTGGGTTAAGTTAGGAGTTAAAGCTATGGCAGCTCATCGTTTCAGACATAAATTCAATTATAACTCTGACTCTACTAAAACTAAAAATATTTATATTAAAGCTAATTTTGTAAATAAAGGTTTGGATCTTATTAAGTTTAATAACCTTTTTAAAGATAAAAGACTTCTTTCGGCTATGCCCATCACTATTAAAAATTCCGAAAAAATCAATATTGTATACACTTATTTACCTAGTTTAGGTAGTTATTTTTGTAATTATAAAAAATTTTTAAATAATTTAGACTGTACAATTTTGACTAATCTTTTAAACTCTAAATGTGAATGTTCCCACTCTGAATTTCGTGATCCTCTTCTTAATCATATTGTGACTGGTAATTTAGATATTATTGACATACCTGTTCTAAAAAAACTATTCAGTTTCGGATCTAAATACAGATTACCTAAACCTTTAGATTGGGATAAAGTTATTTCAGCTACTAACCATTGTTTTGAAAATCTAATTAATCATTTTTCACGAAAATTCAAAATTAATGTTATTCATTTTAATGATTTTCGAAAACGGGCTCAATTAATTATTTCAAACCGTATAAAATTCTGTAAAACAAATGATTTCACTATTTCTTATCCTGATGGTAACTTTAACGAAAAACTTATCAAGAAATATCTTGAAAAACTTAATGATAAATTTATTATCACTACTATCGACAAGGCTAGCATTAATTTTGGTCTCATTTGTAAAAAATTCTATGTTACTGTTATTTGCAACGAACTAGGTATTGATATTATAACTAATTCTAGACAATTAAATATTCAAGGCAATAATGTATACAAAAATATTTCCAATGTAAATATCGACGATATAATTAGGAAACATCAGCATTTTAGTACACAATTTGGTTACAATATCAGCGAAGAACAGTTATGCCTACCGTTACTTTTTAGTATACCTAAATTACATAAAAATCCTATAAAATTTCGTCATATAGCCGGTGCCAGTAAATGTAGTACTAAACCTTTATCCATTGTGTTAAGTACAATATTAAAATTTCTTCGTAATCATTTTAAAAGTTATTGCTCTACTTTAAAAGATAAAATCGGCTGTACATACTGGTCTATTGATAATTCATTGGAAGTGTTAAACAAAGCTAATAATATCAACAGCGTTGTCAAAATGTTTAGTGGAGATTTTAGCACACTGTATACTAGTTTACCTCACGATACGGTATTAACTAATCTTACGGGTCTAATTAATCTTTTATTTAGCAACGCAGGTAAAAAATATCTTATAGTTGGTTATAATAAATGTTATTACTCAGATATTTCAAATAATAATGTTTGCTTTACCAAGAAACAAATTTTACAAATTATTTATTTCATTGTCAAAAATTCGTATATAATTTTTGCTTAAAAAATTTTTTGGCAAAGCTCAGGAATACCCATGGGGGGTAATGCTTCCCCACAAATTGCCGACTTAACGTTATCGTTTTTAGAATTTAAATATTTAAAATCTAATTTAAGAAATCGTATCAAAACCAAATATACATTTAGATATATTGATGATTTAATTTGTTTCAACTGTAGTAATTTCTATGAAATTTGTAAAGAAATTTATTCTACAGAATTACTACTTTCTGACACCAGTATATCTGATAAAATTATTAATTATCTAGATCTTCATATTATTACAGATCATAATGGCAATCTAAACATTAATGCTTTCAATAAGACGGATGCATTTAATTTAAAAGTTATAAGATATATGCGAAAATCCAGTAATATCATATCAGCCGACAAATCCGGCTTAGCATGTATGTTTACACATACATGCGAAATGTCTCTTAACACATATGCAATATGCATATGTGTGAAAAACTTATGACAGAAAAGCTCAACGTATGCCTATTAACTGTTACTATTTAATTATACATAAATTTATAAGTACAGTATACATTTAAATAGCATCAATTATTTTAAAAATATTCTATTTATAGCAAAACTTTTCTATATTTATAACAAAAATTTTGGTAGTCTCACCAAAAATATATAATAAAGGAAAAATGAGACACTTAGAACAAACTGCTTGTAAAAAAAGGTCCCATTTAAATGGGACCTTTTGATTTTGGTCCCATTTAAATGGGATCCCATTTAAATAAGTCCCATTTAAATGGGACCTATGAATAAAAAAAATTACAACAATTTTTTTAATAAATAAATACGCATCATTTTATATTTTTTATCTGAGCGGCGGTCTGACGTGCGTAATTAAAAAATTAAAAAAAAAAATTATTAACGTCAAGAATACATGAAAATTAATTAATAAAGAAAAGAAGAATGAGAAATGAAGAACAAATTATACGGGCTATGTGTGGATCCAACCTAAATGCATACGTATGCATATGTTTATATGCATACGTATGCATATGTTATGCATACGTATGCATAAATTCATATGCATACGTATGCATATTTTTTTTTTAGTTATATGCATACGTATGCATTTTTCCGGGAAGTATATGCATACGTATGCATTTTTTTGAAACTTTTATGCATACGTATGCATTTTTTTCTAACTTTTATGCATACGTATGCATAAAAGTAACAAAAAAATGCATACGTATGCATATACTTTCCGGAAAAATGCATACGTATGCATATAAGTTGCAAAATATGCATACGTATGCATATTTTGGAAATTAAAAAAAAAGGTTTTTTTTGTTTTTTAAAAAAATATGCATACGTATGCATATTTTGCAACTTATATGCATACGTATGCATTTTTCCGGAAAGTATATGCATACGTATGCATTTGTTTGTTACTTTTATGCATACGTATGCATAAAAGTTAGAAAAAAATGCATACGTATGCATAAAAGTTAGAAAAAAATGCATACGTATGCATATACTTTCCGGAAAAATGCATACGTATGCATATAACTAAAAAAAATATGCATACGTATGCATATGAATTTATGCATACGTATGCATAACATATGCATACGTATGCATATAAACATATGCATACGTATGCATATAGGTTGGATCCACACATAGCCCGTATAATTTGTTCTTCATTTCTCATTCTTCTTTTCTTTATTAATTAATTTTCATGTATTCTTGTTAACGCATCATTTTTAATTTAATTAATTTTTTTTTTTTTTCCTCCCCCCGTTTTTTTAATTTTGTTTTTTTTTTGCCTTCGTTTTTTGGTTTATAGTGATTACAAAATTTAAAAAAAAATTATACGAGGATAATTTTCCACGGAATGTGATACAGTGGATCATTAGTGCATCATTTTTTAAAGTGACTGGCACGTTAAAAAGTTTCTTTTTTTGAAAAAAAAAACGATTTATTAGTAGGCAAACAACAATACTACGTTATATACTATAATATTTATTACGTTTATTAAAAACCATTTTTAAATTCAAAAGTATTGGGTACTCCCGAAGAAGAGAATCCTATATGAAATGCTCATAATTTTAGATGAAATAGCCCTGCCAATATCAAAGACACACATGGACCAAGGCAGAATTGGGGCGACGCATAAGAGTACTGCACGAAACAGAACCACAAAAATACTCTCGGTATTTCACAAAAGAGTATGCACTAAAGAGTACGCCACCAAACAGTATCAACAAAAACAATAGTACGGCACATAAAAGTTCTGTGTAAATTACGTTTGCTACACCACGCAACTCTGACACAAAACAGTACTGGCAAGAATAAGTATTGGCACAAAAGAGTAATCTATTTACGTTTTCAGAGTCTGTGTTTGACTCAAAACAATACTGACACAAAAGAGTACTGAAGAAATAACTTAATGTTAAAACGATTACTATAAACAGCTGCTTAACTTAATAAAAATAAAAATCCATGAGCAGCGTTTTTTATAGCAAATTTTTTGATTTTTAATAGACCATTTATTAAACTTTTTTTTGTGTTTTTTTGTTTATAATTACATGGCGAGCGTAAGCGTCACTGTTAGCCTTTTCGTCTGTTTAATTTGGGTACGTATAGTTTTTTTACTTTTTTGCTACCAAAGGTACTTTTTAAAACTTTTTTTTTACATTTTTACAATTTTTTTACATTTTTACAATTTACTGGTAGCTAAGCCGTGGGTTTTTCCTGTTTTGTAAAAATTAAGTTATCTTTAGAAAACAAAAATAAAAAAATCGTAGCCAACAAATTACGCTTCATTACTAATGTTCCTTCCTACCATCCCTAGTTTTCTCATGTTCTTTCAAGGTTGCTCATGTTTAATTGAACCATTTCAACACTTGAACTATAGATAGAAAAATTTTATTTGTCAGAAAATAAAGACAAAAAGGCGAGTAAAGGTTATGAAAACACTATAAATACCGCCTAATAAACACGACAAAAGTTACTCAAATCAGTATTATCTAAATAACGTTTAAACGTAGCTAGACTATTACTTGTTACAATTTGGTTATCCAAAATATTCCAAATAGGAACTACACGCTGCGAAAATGCAAATTTACGGACATTATAATTATCACTTTTCGTTTAATTTCAACTTTAAAGAATTACATCTTAAATTGTAGCAAGTATTATTTAAAGTAAAAAAATGTTCAAATTTTAAATCCACTTTGTTATGCACAATATTGTACGTCATACAAAGATCAAATTTAACAGGTCGAAGCTCAAGGCTTTGCAAGTACAAAAATTTAAGTCGATTTTGATAACCAGTAGAAGGCAGATTACATTTATGAACAAGGATTCGGGTAAATATTTTTGAACATTTTCTAATGTTTTTATATCACCAATGATAAAAGGGCTAAAAACGGGGAAACATGATTCAATAAGCGGGCGAACATAAGTTTTGTAAGCACGCAAGAGAAAGTATGGATTTTTGCTTTCTAAAACTATGCAATATTAAGTAAGCTTTAGCGTAAGCTTTACTTGCAATTTGAGCGCAATGATAGGAAATATTTAAGATCGCTTGTAATTAATATTCCTAAATCTCGCATTTTAGATACATTTTCAACTGAATTATTTGCCAGTATGATATTCACACTGAGGTATATTAAAATTTCCAATATAATAAAACAGTACATTTTTGGAATGCAAACATTGAGGCTGCCAGTCAGCCGCCCATTTACTAAAATTATCTAAGGAATTTTTAACGCTGGTGAGTCGTGATTTGGTCTACTGCTATATATTTTCATATCATCAGCCAATAATTTTACACCACAATTATCTTCAATACAATTTATTACATCATTA
>JASAMX010011376.1:5000-31230 GCA_030248175.1 Microlaimidae sp. YZB2_3 | reverse complement strand
AGTCTTTTGCATAAGTATATCACTTTTGCATGATTAGTATATCACTTTTATTCATGTTACAAACACCCCAAAAACAAGTGTTCCAAGTAAAAACTCGACTTGTGAACAAATGCTGATTGAAAAAAAATAAAGAAAATGGGGCGCATTAAATCCGTCATAAAAAAATTCATTGCCTTAACACTTTGTGATTCTTTTCGCTGCATATTCGCAGAACAGATTTCGCGTGACTGCTACTCAGTGTTAAAAGTGGCGCCCATCGGGACAAGGACGCGGATTTTAACACTAAACAGCACTGACTCGGAATCCCTTCTGCGGATTTGCAGCGATTTTTGGACGAAAAATCCCAAAGGGCTAATCGTAATCAAATTTTTAGGAAATAATCGAAAAATTTTGTTCTAACATTATTCTTTCAAAAATTATTATAAGTTTTACGCTCTTATTAATTTTTGCCGATAAACGTGGATTTCTGGTGGTCTGTTTAGATTTGGCACTCTAGGTGGCGCAATATTAGGCGGAGGTGGAACTTCAGGGTAATCATACTGTTCGTCCACGTCCGCGGATGTCTATGTAACGAAAATAAACATAAATATACATAATATAACGCACTGCTCTCTAAACCCCGGTTAGTAAAGTGAGAGGGCTTGAAATTCCGTACATTAAAAACTACCAATTTTTCTGGAAAATTGAACAAATTGTAGACTTTTGTATGTGTACTTTCTGAAAAAAAAAGAAATAATTCCCTGTTTTAATTTGTTTAGATATGAAATCTCTGTAGATTCGTAGAAATTTCTGTTAAAATTAAAAATGTTATGAAATTTAAACCTATAGTGGCTACACAATATTATGTGTGCACGGATTTTAACCCCCTGATTTAAAAGTTTTTATTATTGTGCTCTAATTGGGGGGTTAGAGTTTTTGCAACATTTTCTTCATACATAAAGACGATGTCTGCGTTGGGTTTCGGATTATACTAAATGATTTCAGAAAAATGTAAAAAAAGCAATTGGATGGACGTAAAATTTTTTTATAATCTTTTAAAATTAATTTTTTAAGATAAAATTTAAAATTTAGGAAAACTAACTTAATTTGAAATAGCCTTAATTTTTTTTAATTTACTTTATGTATAGTAGTATTTAGCTGTATAACCGTGCAATTATATATAGCCCAACAAATAAATACCATACAACTTAATTTGCACGTGAAGAAACTAACTGTTCGTACTGTCAAAATTAAGACTACGAAAATTTACTAAGTTACCCAGATTTTTTTGAGGTGTTAACTTAAAACTTGAGGACATTTTCATAAAATTATAAGCTTAATTTATGTATAAATATACGTAATTGTGTAAACGAATCATTTTTGTATAATTGAGAAGTTTTAATCAAGTTATATTTTTATTGTAAATTCATGATAAGGCCTTCCAGTTAAAAGTTTGTATTTAACGTTTTTATAATGTACAAAACTAAAGATTATTGCTTTGTTATTTTTGCTTCAAAAACTTTTCAGAGTTTTGTTAACTTAAATATATGTTTTTTTAATGTTTTATACGTCACTTAAGTTATTTGGTATTTTTTGCTTTTTTTGGTGTATTTTTTTGCTTTTCGTTATGATAAGATGGATTTTAAATAAAACATTTTGCATCAATAATTCGTGTAATTTGCATAATACAACTATCAAGTTTTTGGTAGAAATTTGCCAAACAGTCTGTAAAAAGTACAAACTAGTTTTCAAAAATCAACCAAATATTTAGTTAAAAAACACAAAAAAAATTATCAAAAAATGCCAATTAGTTGGTAAAAAAGTACATAAACCTGTATTGGTCCGGAACTGTAGCAATATTTGGTTGTTTTTTTACTCGCTATTTGATTAAAATTTCACTAAATGGGCGGAGAGAGTGTTGCCAATAAAAGTATGAGACAATATAGATAATATAACAAACGTGTGCCATTGGCACCTTTTCGAAATAGTCTATTTAAATAGCACCCCTATTATAATGGCATATTCGCTATTTTATTTTTCACGTGAATTAAAATAAAGAGTATGCCATCATAAATTGCATAATTTAAATTTATGCTAAATTTGAAATATATAAATTAAAGAAATATTTCATAAATAAAACCATTTCAATTTGGGATAAAAAATT
Organism: Microlaimidae sp. YZB2_3; assembly: GCA_030248175.1. Lineage (NCBI taxonomy): Eukaryota > Metazoa > Nematoda > Chromadorea > Desmodorida > Microlaimidae > Microlaimidae sp. YZB2_3. The sequence goes on along the minus strand of JASAMX010011376.1, from coordinate 29,087 downwards.
ACCATATGCAAATTGTTTAAAAATCGAACAAAATTGTGTTTCTTTCATTTTTTTAAAAATATTTTGACAAGTTGTGGATTAAAAACAAATGAAAAGTTTTTTTAATAGGTGAATAATCCAGTTACGCAGTAACTATAAGCAAATAAAACCTAGCTGATATAGATAATTTCCAGTATTAAATGGACTATTTAACAATAAAATCATTTAAAATTTTTAGCAAAAACGCTTTAATATTAAAAATTAAATGCCATATTTTTACAATTATTTATGAAATTATTAAATTCGAAACAAAAATGCAATTTAAAAAAAGATAAAATTAAATAATTTTTGTATATTTTAGATAATGGCTGGAATTACAAAAAATGCGTTCTTTCGTTTTTTTTAAACGTCACAACCGCACAATTTTAATTGGTCCAATCATGTATCTCATAAAAACTTACGAGGTCAGCTAGGTATAATTTAACTATAGCCATATTACACTTGTGAATATACATAATATGAAATTAAGTTATGCACTAATGGAATATTCTCCATTTTTAATTCGATTGAATTATTCTCCATTTTAATTACTTTTATGGAACATACCACAAATAACACACAATAATTATTTTCTATTTATTTAGCTAATAGGAAATTTAGCTAATTTTTAAATCTAAATACTGTTTAAAGGCAAACGAAGCGTTGGTGGTTTATTTCACCAGGAAATAAAAATTAGGGACGGGACATTTAGTAAATATTTAAATCATAGTTAATTATGTCTGACTGACTGATTTTGTTTAAACTGGATGAAGGACAATGAAACAATTAAAGTTGCGCAGTTATGACAGTTAAAAAACAAATCGGAAGGCGAAATATTTTAAAATTCTACATTTTCATAAAATCTACAAAAATTAATCAACTTTAAAAAATGATCATTTTTGTACAAAATAAAATAATTGTTAAAATAAGGTTTTTCGTTTCTATTATCACACAGTTTTTGTTTACGTTTCTAAACTGCTGTTTTGTTAAATTTGTCGTCGATTGAATATTGCAATTTTTTAGGTCAACTAGGTTAAGTTTGGCTAGAATTGACTTTTAAAACTAAATAATGGTTTTTTTACAATTACGTATATTTCCTCCCAAATTTGCTTCCTCATTTTATTGGTAAAAAGTCGAAACGTTGAGTGGAAGAGTTATTTTTTTCACTAAACTCAGCGTATCATTTTTTAACGGTAAACTCGATTAATAAAAAGGAAAATATATGTTTTATTAAATGAATTTATAAATTATTATTCAATTTATTTAAGTTTGATATTGTAGCTGTTTTTTTTTTGTTCTAAAATTAAATTTTTAATGATAAATTTTGAAGTATTTCTTGGTGTATTCATTTTATTTCGTGTCCATTTATTAATATCATAATGCGAAATCCTCCTCGAATTTTTATACAAAAAAATTTCCGTCTTAATTCTTTATAAGCTTTAAAAAATAGCAATCAAAGTAAATCTAAATAATTTACGTGTAAAATTTTATACCTGTATTTGACCAGGCAAAAGCCAGGAGTTGGGTATTTCGTATTTTAAGGCAGATTGGTTTTGGTTCCGGGGGTTTAATGCTGTTGCGACTGCTGCTGGACCATCTCTTTGCTCCTGCTAAATAAACCACCAAACATAAATATTACTCGTATAATAATAATTTTTCTTCTCCAATAATTTTATTATAATATTAAAAACAAAGACGGTAGTGACAGGTTAAACTTTTAAAAACTAAACATGAGGTCTTTCAGGCTGGAATTAACAAAGAAAAAATAAATAACTCACATTCTTAAAGGTGCGGTGCGGAGTCTAACTTTTTGTCTTCGATTTTGATAATTTTTTGTAAAAACTTTACCCCCGCCCCCAATAGCCCACAAAAATTTTTCAACAAAATATCTCCAGTGGTTCAGGAGTTCTGACCCCCCGAAAATGGCGTTTTTTGACAATTTTGTACGAGAAAAATTGCTCAATGGATATGACGATTTAAAGTAGATCTTCACAGTTTTTTTTCGACGACAGATCTTTTTGAATTACATCTTACTATACGTAGTTTGACCTGTGAATCAATTTTTGACATTCATTTTTTCTGTAAAAAAATGTTATCGTCCACAATCATCAAATAACATCAATAAAATACATGTTAAAAATACAAAACATTAATAAAGTTTATTACCAAAAATATTCTATTTTTTCATTTTTTATTTAGCGTATCTTAAATAATAAAACATTTTTTTAAATTAAATAGCTAAAAAATAAAAAAAAATTTTTTTCGGCGTTAAAAATATGGTCGAGCGAGCGAGAGCCCCATGGATCCGAGGATCCGAGCGCGACGTACTAACCAACCACTCGGCTAATGGGTCCTCTGGGATTTTCAATTAAAAGCAACTTTTAAAGGAATGGTTCAAAATGTAGTTTTTCGGCGTCAATTAAAAGAAAATTAAACGAAAATTAAAAAAAATTGATTCGTTATTTTTAAACGAAAGTTTGGAAATAGTTAGATATAGGCTTTTACCTTTTTTTTATTATAAACGATTAAAAAAAGACTTCAGGATTTTTTTTACTATATATTTTTGTAAAAAAAATCTTTTTTGCAATTTAAAAAAAATCCTGAGATCATTTTGAACCCAAACCACCTCTGAAAGTTGCCCCCTACATTACCCTAATTTATTATAAAATTTCGCCCAAAAATAACGAATCAATTTTTTTAAAAGGCCTTATTGTGGTTTTCAGAGGTGGAATCCATGAACATCTGTTGCGAACTGGACAAACTTTTCGGTGATGTTTTTATAACCACTGGATAGCACAGATTCTTAACTTTTTATAGCACCCCACTTTTATGGGCCAAAAATTAGTATTTATTATTATATGCGACTTGTAGTCCAAGTGGTTAAAACTGTGAAGTTCTACCTTAAGTTATAAATTATGCACGCAAAAAAGCGGCTACTTTTTACTTTAATTTGATATCTTAATCGTTAAATTTGCACTGTATTTGTCGAGATATTGCATTTCTCCTACAAAAACACTCGATTTTTTCGCTAACAACACAAAATGAAGGAAAAAGTTGGGCAAACTTCATAAAATTGCTTCCGTCGTTTGTGTTTTTAACGAAAAAACCGAGCGTTTTTTGTACGAAAAACGTAATATTTCGCCAAATAATGCAGCAATTTTAACGATTAACGTATTAAATTAAAGTAAAAAATAGCAACATTCTTTAAGTGCATAATTTATAATTCAAATCCTTTTACCAATTGAGCATTTTTTTACATACAGAATTGTGGAATAACCCCTTTTTTTGGAGTGGGGGTCAAAACTCCTGAACCCCTGGAGATATTTTTTTGAAAAAAATTTTGTGGGCTATTGGGGCCAGGGGTAAGATTTTCACAAAAAATTATCAAAATCGAAGACAAAAAGTTTGACTCCGCCCGCACCGCACCTTTAAGGTCTCTTCGGAGTCCAGACAGCTTTCAAAAAACTTAACAGCTTTCAAAAAAAACCAGTTGCAATACAAAACAAAAATTATTTTTTTACTTACATAATATGTATTTTATTTATTGTAATAAAAGAGCATAAAAATATCCCAACAAAAAAAATTCAAATGAGTGGCGTTGCCCTTTAGACTTTGTCTTAAGGACAAAGTCCAAAGGCAACGTGTTCATACTTTTTGTCCTTTTGGACTTTTCCCCTTGTACAAAGTTCTTTGAACTTTGTACAAGGAAGAAATTTCAAGTAGCATTCATACTTCGTCCAAAGGAAAAAGTCTAAAAGACGTTTTGGATTGTCTAAAAGACGTTTTGCTTTTCTAAAATTGTCCCTTGGAGTTTGTCCAAAGGACGTTTTGTCATAGGTATTAACCAGCCTTTACGGCATCCCATAAATGGGACCCAATTTAAATAGGATCCCATTTAAGGCAGAACACCACCACAGTTTGATTTTGACGGCAGATCTTTTCTAATTAAGTTTTACTAACGTAATTTGACCTGCTGATTTAAATTTAGACAATCATTTTTCTTAAAAAAAATTGTTATCGTTCTCAATCATTATAAATGACACCAATAAAATACATGTCAAAAATACAATACATTAATAAAATTCATTACCAAAAATATTCTATTTTTTTCATTTTTCCTTTAGCGTATTTTGAATAATGAACACTTTTTTTAATTAAAAAGTTAAAAATTGAAAGAAAATTTTTTTTCAACGTTAAAACTATTCCCTGCGGGAGACTCGAAACTACGGGTTCAAGAATCTGAGTCCGACGCTCTAACCGCTCAGCTACTGTCCATCTGAGGGTCCTTCCTTAAAAGCTGGTTTTAAACAAACGTTTGGAAATGTATTTTCTTGGCGTAAAATAAAAAACCTTTAAATGAAAACTAGCCTTGAAAGATGCTCTAAGAATAGAGCAGGAAAAAGGGGCGATTTTTCCTCGGGCGTTCCTTTAGACAGAAAAGATGTGGACTAGTCTGAGATGAACATTATGTGGATTATAGGAAATCTGCATTTGGTTTGGGCAGCTGCTCGCTAAATAAAAATTTCTACCATATGATAATGATTTGTTTATACATTGATCTAATCACACAGCACTGCTGCATTTTTTTTAGTTTGATGAAATGTCAATTGAAAAAATCGTACTCACAACAAACTTTGACAAGCGCGAAATCGCCACTTTTTCAATTAGAAGGTTATATTTGTATGTGTAAGAAACACCTATAAATTTGAAAAAATGAGCGTTAGAATTATAATTATAAAAGAAGAAGATGAACATAAATTACTAAAAACTTTTCCAACGTTCTCTAATTATAGTGTGCTGTGGTACTGTGGGTACCGTGGGGCTAAACCGCCGCGTGGCGCTTCCGCGCCACTGACACATTATTATTTTTTTAATAAAACTTTGAATTAATTTTGTCATCAGTAATGTAAGAATTAAAAAAGTACTCTGTTGTTTTCGCCGTTTTCCGCGCGGTTGAAGCAGATGGCACTGGGAACTGGTTCGGTTTCTGCCACCAATTAAAACCGGTCTGCTTTTTTTGTGCGGTTTCTATGAGGGACTGTTCGTTGTCTGCTCTGTACAATCCTTATTGTTGCCAAAAGGCTGTTATTGTGCGGTTGGGATTTTTTATTTGTCTATTTTTCAAATTTTTTATTTTGATCAATAAATCGATAACAAGGACCTAAATGAAAAAAGTGTCTCCTAAGAAAGTTGCGTAATTTTTTCTTCTTTCCAAAGAGCCCATGTTTATTTTTGATCAATCAGTAGCGAAGGAGAATATCGATTTTAAGAATTGAGCGTTAGAATAATAATAATAAAAAGAAAAAGAAGAAGGAGATGAACATGAATCTGAAAATTTACCCACGTTCTCTAATTATGGTTGGCGCGGCGCCACGGGGCTAAATCGCCCCGTGGCGCTCCCGCGCCCCCCATGATTAAAAAATTTTATTCGCTCAGATTTTAATAAAAGTTTGGAAATAGTTAGACACAAGTCTAATCAATACTTTAAATTGTATTTGATTAAAAAACTAATTCAGGATTTTTTAATTTAATTTTTCTTTTAAAAACATCGATTTTTTTAATTTTCTTAAAATTTTGAATTACGTTTTACTCCAAATCACATCTAAAAGATGCCCCCTATTTTTGTTAATTTTCTATTAAAATTGCAGCAAAATCTGAGCGAATCAAATTTTTTAAATGGCCAAAAACTGTTTTTGAGCTTTAAATTCATCGAACTATATCTCGAAATAAAACAACCGGTAAACGATGAAATTATTACCGTTGAATACATCATAATCTAAGCTTTCGATTGCACTATACATTTGTCGGACAAAAATTAATATCTAAGTTGATATCTAACTTTTAGTAAAAATGCTCATAACTGTGGTGTTTTACCTTAAATGGGATCCCATTTTATGGGTCTTATAAAATACAATTAAAACAAGAACATTTAGCTTGATTTATAAAAACCAAACAGTTTAAAACAATATCGTCAGTATTTGATTATTATAAATGGCAGTAAATGGTTTTGTTTAGATTGATTTATTATACACAATCTCTTTTTTTACTCATAAATGAAACGCCATACTTCTTTCTTACATAGTTACTTCGTCTATTGGTCGCAAGAAAATTTTAATTAAATTAAATGTTTTGAATTCTGAATACTAAACCTCACTCATAAATAACTATTTGAACTAAAATTATCACTAAGTTAGTAAATACAATTAAAAAACTCTCCGGAGCGTGATATTGGAGAATAAAAACATTAGGGTAACTGACTTAATTTTGGCCACGCCTTAATTTCGGCCACCAATTTAGGGTGTTAGAAAATTGGCTTATTTTTAAAACACAAAAAAACTAGCACAAATGTAACTGGATTAATGTTGAATAAAGTGTTTTTGCAAAAGTTTTTTTATTTTTATTATTCTACATTATCAACATTTTCATACAAAAAGTGAATTTTTTATGATTTTCTTAATTTTTGCTTTGTGTTTAAACTGCATCAAATTTACAACGAAGCAATATATAACCTTAAAATATCTTCTATTTAAGGCTCAAAGTTGTTAATTTTCATGTTTTGATATTTTCTTCAAAATTATTTTGCAATGCGTTTTAACTAACTGCGCATTTTAAAGGAGCACTGTCACAAATCAAATTCCTATAACGCCCGAACCGGACTGCTCCTTTAATACCAAACCTACCTAACTCAACTTTGGTATTTAGAGTGCTCCACTACAAGGCTACAACATTTTTAAATTTCAGCTGAATCGGTTCAGTATTAAAGGAGCAGTCCGGTTCGGGCGTTATAGGAATTTGATTTTAAGATTCCGTTAATTTCGGCCATCTTAAAATTTAGGTGAAAGAACCTGCCGTTTTTTGCTGTTTTGAAATATCATTGTACTACCGTATTTATAAAAAAATTTTTTGCTCGTTTGACTTTGTTTTGACGTTTTTTAAGCCAAAAATAAAAATTGAACAAAAAATACAAGTTATTAAAACTTGTTTTTTTAAGGTTTTGACATAATCATTAAAAGTCTTGCTAATAACTATTAAAGTTCGCAAACGGGAAAATTAAGTTATATGTACCAAGAACAATACCTAAGGGTAAATTTACAACCTTTAGAAATTTTTATTGTTCGTTTAAGCAATAGTTATGGCCAATTTTTTGTAGGTTACCGAAATAAATGGCACGCGCCTTAACTTCGGCCACTTTAAAAAAAAAGTTTAAACCTTCACTGATTTTTAAGTGTAACAGAAATATTCAAATTTTGCACTGGAATAACAAATATAGCTATTGTTTGATTTTTAGGCCAAATTTTGGCTTGATTGAAAAATCCAGAAAAACTCATTCAAAAAAATAAAAAAAGGTGGCCGAAATTAAGTCAGTTACCCTACTAGGTCATACATTAAACTAAAGTAAAATTATAACAGCTTTTCTTCCTTTGTACTGAATTTCGGTACATATCACAATTTTCGCCAATAGATCGTAAACTATCAAAAAAATAACATTAAAATTGAATACGATTGTGAATGTTGACTGTCATATCTCACTTGATTCTTATTAAAATTTTTTTTCAGACTTAAGTTCACAATTAATTGAAAGCTTGGAATAATTCTAAAGTTGAGTTTTGAGATTTAATTGCGAGTTTGAGCTTGTGCTTAGTAAATACAGTTATTAAATACAATATGCAAGGACCAAAATGGAATCGAGCTTTTGTGAGCAGCTCAATGCATCCTAGTTTTATGACACTAAATTAATATGCGTAATATTTAGTAAATGATTTCATATATTGTAGTGTTTTAACAATAGATAACAAATATATAATTATGTATTATGAATATAGCGAGTTATCAATTATCATCATAGTCAATATCCTTGCTTAAACCTTGTATATTCTTAAGCGATTGCCTTTTAAGCTGACTCTTCGATTGGTGTAATAAGCCCAGCGAAACATTACTAACATGAGTTGCTAAAAAGTGTTTTAGCTGGCATGGGCCTTAAAAAACTAATGCAACCCAATGGTTTACTTTCACTACCGGATCTTTTTCGGTTAAATTCAGCTTTTGGCTGGGGACTTTCACCCCTCCCCCGAAAGGTGGTATCTGGCGATTTTTAAACGATTGCCTTTTGAGCTGACTCCTGAAATCTTTTCTAATGGGAAGCCCGATTTTTTACTGAAAAACGCGAAGACTTTTTACTATTAGGTACATTTATTTTAGTAAATTCAAGAATGCATTTACAAGTAAAAAATGTCCGATTGTATGTTAAACAGTTGTTCTAATTATACGTATAGATTATTCTACAGTGTTGATTTTTTTTATTGTTATTATTATGGTATTATGGTATTGTTGTTGCATATTCAACGTTTTTGATGAATCTGATGAATAGACTATTTTGTGTAATAAAACATGAAATATTTCGAATAATTTCAATTATTCGAGAGTATTACGTAAGAAAATTTTATTTATTAATTTTACGCTCACAATATTTTGCTTTGCATAAAAATTGCGAAAGTAATTTTTTATGCAAACCAATTTATAGATGGAGTTATTTCCCACGTAATGTTGTCAAATATTCTGGCTAACGGTAATTCCCATGGACCATGGACCAACATGGACCCAACATGGACCCGACCATGAGGGGTGAAAGACTCACTTTAACAATACAAATCAATATAAAGTTGTTAGTTTTAACTTTTAAACGGCTTAGTCTTAGGCTTAGGTTCACACTAAGCCTAAACCTAAGCCTAAGCCTGAAGTGCACTAACAGCTTTATATTGTTTTGTATTGTTAAAGTGAGTCTTTCATCCCTCATGGGCGGGTCCATGTTGGGTCCATGTTGGTCCATAGTCCATGGGAATTACTGTTAGCCAATATTCTAGGCTCCTTGTTGCATCCGACGAATAAATTATTCTGCGTGTTAAAATGCGAAATAGTTTGAATAATTTGAATTATGCGACAGTATTTATGTAGAATTACTTCATCTAAGATTTTTGCGTTGACTTTTTTTATTTCTACAGTACATAATGAAAAATCTAGACGCGGAATGTTTAAGAAATAATTGGAACATACTGTTTAACACCCAGTCGGACATTCCTTCCCCTACATTGTATGTATTTTTTGATATTTTAACATTGAGGATAGGACGAAATTGTAGTAAAATTGTTAAAATATTTCACATACCTGTTGTGTACCTTCTTGTATATGTTCGTTTAGGTTCCCTATACGAACCATTTCAATTGTTTCAGCTGTGCCTTCCATATTTGTTTAATAACAATTTTTTTATAAATTTATTGCCTGCCTAAATAGATATTAAAAATAGGAACCTTAGACACATATGTCAATTTTATTTTCTAATTTATTCCAGTATTAAATATAAATATATTTACTATACTATTTAATTTTACTACTTATTTTGTAAATATACACCTTATTTTGTAAATAAATTATGAAATAATCTAATGGAAACAAAATTTTTGAAAGCCAACTTTATTACATTCAATGATATTAGGTTTTTAAGCTAACTTATGATTTATTGAAGTAACTGTACAATCTAAAATTTATATTAAAAGCTGGCTCAGATGCGTGAAAAATAACACACTTTTCTGAAAACAGTTAAAGCCGGTTCACACCGGAGTGGCAGCTGATAGGTGACGCACAGCGCACACAGTTTACACCGCAGCAACAATGAGAGTGTAATGATGTAAACGCGCGCGTTCACTATCAGCTATCAGCTGCCACTCCGGTATGAACCCGCCTTTAGTGAATAAATTTATTTTCATTATTAGATAAATTTATAATCTTGATTGCTTAAATTGCAAATATAATATGCCTAAACAAATTATAATTTATTTACGAAACAAGGTAAAACTATTTGGCTAAGGTAACGAATATAATAAATCTCTAAAACAATAGTTTATTATACAACATTGATTGTAATATTGAACTTCAAAAAAAAACACAAAATTTTTAACTTTATAATAAATGGCACAATAAAAAACAGAAGTTTATTGCGCTTGAGATATTTGGGAGTTTTTAAAATTATTATTCAAGGCATGAAACATTTTAGTACTCATACGAACAATTGTTTTGAGATTATAAAAAAACTTGTTTTATTCGGAAAATGTAGGCCAAAATACCTGGTGCTTTTATTAATAGCGAATTATAGTATATTTAAGTTTTTTATAAAATTTATTTTATAAAAATTACAAAAATTTTAAACTGATTGTAAAATTTTAAATTGATTATGAAAATTTTAAATGTTTTAAATTATGAAAATTGCGTTTAAAGGATTAAAAAATTCTTTTTTAACAAAAAATACATTCAAACTAACATAAAATATAAAATTAATAATAAAATTACGCAGTAAAAATTTTAAATTTTTGTGTAAAACATAAGTGATATTTTTATCTAAAACATAAATAAAAAGTGACAATTAATATTAATATCAATTAATAAATATACTCCTTAAATATTAAGGTTTTAGGTGTCTTAATAAAACTAAAAGCACGTCGGTTTGGTTTCTATAATAACTTTGATTATGAAAACGTAAATATTATTCAAATGCAAAATGTCTTAACCTGGTAAGGACGGGGGTCTCATTTGGGAAAAAACGTTTTTACCTGCCTCCTACTTGCCTTCATCGGAAATTTTGCTGCCTCCTACCTGCCTTTGAGGCAGTTTTACCTGCCTCCAGTCTTCCGGAGGCAGGTTCAAGAGCCGTTCTTACTGGTTTAATGTTGAACACCCTGTTAGTTTTTAACAGCAAATCTATTCTAATTAAATTTCACTAAAGGAAATTTGCGAATTTAATTTTTGACATATTTTTTGTAAAGAAATTTCCATGGTTCACCCTCATAAAATGACACCCTAGAAATACATGTCGAAAATACAATACATTTTAATAAAATACAATACCAAAACATATTCAATATTTTATTTTCCATTTCGCAATTATTGAGCCATGTACATTTTCAAAAGAAAAATTTTTAAATTTAATTAATAAAAAATAAAAATAGTTTTTTTTTCTACGTAAGAGAAGTCTTTTGTTACGGATTGACCTAGTCAGTCTACAGCGGCCATACCAGCCAAGCTTAATGCTCTAACCACTCAGCCACTGGGCTACACAACGGTTCCAAAAGCACACTTCAAATGAAGCAGTTTAGTTTGTTGTTTTTTGGCATCATATAATAAAATTCAAAAAAAATTTAAAAAAGCATTAGAACAGATTTTAACGAAAGTTCGAAATGAGTTAGATAGACGTTAGAACAATACTTTTTATGTATTTAATTAAAAGTGATTTCAGGATTTTTTTATTAGCCTTTTTTAAATATATTTTTTTAATTTTCTTAAAATTTTAAATCAGTTCTCTTTCATACTCTAAAAGTTAACCTTTATATTTTTTAAACTTTTCTTAAAATTCCAGCAAAAACTGTGCTAATAAAATTTTTGAACCGGCAACATGAACAAATACTGACGTAAAAAGTTAGGGCTTAACTATTAATTCGTCAAAGTCAATAACAGGTTAATTTAATGTTTTCGTTGGTTGCTTAATAATAAAAATAGAATGAGAAGAACTGGAAATTGGAAAAATTGTTTGAATTTGGGTTATATTTGGGCAGTAATGGTTAAATTGGATAGTTAAACAGGGTTTGGAAATTTTTGAAATACTATTTTTGATAAATTTTGTAATTAAATTAAGAATGACATTAGTATTAAAGTGTCCGCATGTAAAGACAGATGCTTAAAAAAAGCTTTTTATTACTTACTTAATTAAACAATACTAACTTGGTGCTTACATACTTATAAAAAGTGTATTGGAATAATGCTATTAGTGAGTTTCAGCCATATTGCAAAATAAATCTTATCTTTATCTTTTAACAATTGTTTGAAATTCAAAACTGTTATTACGGTCGTTTTATGTTCTTGTATAGATTTCAAAATCAATAACAAACTCCAAAAAAGTATTGCTTATCAGTTTTTAACTTTTACAAAATATAACAAATATAACCAAAAGCTACAAGGAAAATATATGTAGTTGACATGAGCTACTTGTTAATTTAAATAAATGCTCAATTGAACACTCTTAAAGCCTAATACGACATAGCAAAAACGTACATTATAAATTTTAAGGATAAATAGTAAAGAAATTAAATCAAACTTTACATTACTAGGGTGCACAGAACAAAGACAAAAAAACATAGATTATGTAATTAAAACAATACAAAATAATGAATAAATATTGATTAAATGTGATTTTTTTTCAAGGTAAAGCAAAATCTTACGGAAGAAAGGGACTTAATTACCATTCTGAAGGAGAAAACTATTCGCAATAGGTTAATAATCTTCTTATATTTCTTATTTGATATTAATATAACACTGTGTTGAGCACCAGATTTCAAAAAATATCTGTCCTATAGCATCCTAAACAACGAGATTTTATTATTATTAAAAAAACAAACGATATTTGCTTAATCGTATAATAAAAACAAGGTTTTATAAAAAATATATAATAGTATATAATATATTAAGGAAAAATGTTGACACTCAGTACTTAGGAAGCAAAACCTATTTGGTGCCATTTTTTTAGCACTAGCGATTAAGTGTCGTGCGCATAAAATGGCAAAACATTTGTTCTTATTTAGGTATGTGTCGTGTAAATGGGCACTGCTAAAAATGTAGCAGTGTTTTTGCGCATATCCTAGCATGCTAACTAGAAGGCACTGCATTTTAAAGTACACTGCACTTTTTTGGCAATCTTGTGCGCATATATGCGCATATACTGCACATAAAATGGCACAACCGTGGGAAAGAAAAAAATGTTTAATTTAGCATGCTAGGATGTTAAACATTGCTTACATATTTAGCAGTGCCTGTACACGACACATGCCGAGACGAGTTGTTTGCCATTATGCGTACAAATACTTAATGGGCAGTGCTCAAAATAGTACCAAATAGTTTCGCTTCTGAGACTAAGTATCATATTTTCCTTAATATAATATATAGTATTATCTATTTTGGTTTTATTGTCTGTACTTGCTTGTTGACAATTCACAAAAAAATCGAATAAAATGAATTTATTTTTCCAAATAATTATTAAAACCTATTTCTAAACAAACAAGAAAACGTCATAAACTATACAAGGTCAAACAAGTCTTAAAAATTGAAGTTCCTAGGACAGGCCTAAAAAGGTGTGCACCTTTGATGTATAGTTTTTATGTTAGTCTTTTGTGTAAAAAGTATCAAGCACTTTAAAAGCGATTAGGATTTTTCCATAAATCCTTTTTTTAAATTTCAGAAACCGCATGATTTTAACGCGGTATTAAAAAGAATTCAGCCAAAAAGTTTTGGGCTTCAATCTTGGACTCACAGCTCCGGAACATACCTAATTATTATTCTGTTAAAATAATAATTTAACTCCGCTCGACGTTAACCAAGCGTTTAAAAATGTTTAATTTTAATATTGTGACAGAATTCAACAGCTTTATATTTATCGGATAGGTATAACTGATATTTTTTATGTTTTTAAACCTTAAAGTTTTGTGACTTATTTTCGTTTCAAAAAAAGGTAAAAAAAAAGAATATGTTTCATTTTTCGGATTGGTATACATAATAAATTAATTATTATATTTTGTAAAATAATAATATAACATAAAATAATAATATAACAAAATATAACAAATATAACCAAAAACTACAAGGAAAAATTTATGTAGCTGACATGAGCTACTTGTTAATTTAAATAAATATTGAATTGAACACTCTTAAAGCCTTATACGCCATAGCAAAAACGTACATTTTTAAGGTTAAATAGTTGAATTAAAACAAACTTTACATTACTAGGGTGCTTTCAAGACAAAGACGAAAAAAACAAGATTAGGTAATGAAAAACGATACGAAGTAATGAATAAGTATTGATAAGATGTCAATTTTTTCAAGGTAAAGCAAAATCTCACGAAAAAATCAACTTAATTTCATTCTGAAAGAAAAACTTTATACGCGATAGGTTAATAATTTTTTTATATTTCTTAGTTGCGTATAATCCTAACACGGTTACATATGTCGCTTAAAGGTGCGTTGCAGAGTCAAATATTTTGTCTTTAATTTTGATGATTTCTTGTGAAAATCTTACCTCTGTCCCCGATTAAGCCCACAAAATTTTTTTCATCAGAATCTCTCCACTGGTTCAGGATATACGGCCCCCGAAAAAGTCTTTTTTCGACATTTCTGTACTTGGAAGATTGCTCAATCGGTATATGACAATTATATACACCAGTTTTAGGGGCCTGGATTTTTCCATTTGCAGTCCTTTTTTTTCAATAAATTATTTTACTACAGAAAGAAAGCGGTGCTGCAGGGTTTTTCCGGATTTCCGAAAAAAACGGCCAAAAAATTTTGGACTTCAATCTAGGGCTCATAGCTCCGGAACATAGCAAATTAATATTTTGTAAAATAATAATTTTACACGGCTGGACATTACCAAGGGTATAAAAATATTTTTTTTTAATATTGCGACAGAATCCAACAGCTTTATATTTATCGGATAGGTATAACTGATATTTTTTTATGTTTTTAAACCTGAAAGTTTTGTGACTTATTTTCGTTTTAAAAAGATAAAAAAGGAATATGTTTCATTTATCTGATAGGTATACATAACAAATTAAATATTATATTTTGTAAAATAATAATTTTAGTCCGTTCGATGTTAACCAAGCGTTTAAAAATGCACAAATTCGATGTAATTACTTTAAATACTAAAATATGTTGTTTCATTCATCAGATAGGTATAACTGATATCCATACGCGCAAGTTTTACTTAGCGCCCATTTAATTTTTTTACAATAAGAAATAACCTACTATCATCATAAATACCTATATTAAACTGTAACTGTACCACCATTTTTTTGGATCAACTATTTTTTACAAAATTTAATGATTATGTTCAATTATTATGGTTCATAGTATTCTGTTACAAGGCCTGTGCCAGAATTTTCGAAAGGAGGGGTCAGACTCTAAAAAATGCAAAAGGTATTTTGGGCGCCAGGCGGACGCGAAGCATCCGCCCGGGGAGGGGGGGGGTGTGGGGAGTGTCCCCCCAGCCGCCGGAGGCGAAATTTTTTGATTTAGCGTTAAAACTTAGCAAAGATAAGGCTTAAAAATACCTATTTACATTGAATTCTAGGCATGCAGGCAAAATTCACTTTTGTCATACCCCAAGAAAAGAGGTAGGGAGAAGCAAGCGGGTCTATGATCCCTTTTACCTCCTCCTACCCC
Source organism: Microlaimidae sp. YZB2_3 (assembly GCA_030248175.1). Taxonomy (NCBI): domain Eukaryota; kingdom Metazoa; phylum Nematoda; class Chromadorea; order Desmodorida; family Microlaimidae; species Microlaimidae sp. YZB2_3. Next base: position 13,817 of record JASAMX010011376.1, on the reverse strand, counting down.
TGGATATAGGTAATGTTTTACTAAGAACAAATGATTTTTCTAATTTGTTCCAAAATTTAATGACTCTATTACAAAAAAAATATTTTCGTATTTAAATGACATTTTGGGACTATTAATTTGAGATCATTACTTCTGGTAGAATTTTCATTAAGCTCAAAAAAACTTTTTCTAAACCAAGCTTGGTCAAACGATTTTTGTAGCTTGTGTTTTTCATAGTGCAACGAGAAAATAATTTGCTTGTAAAGCATCTTTGAACTCGTTCAATTGTGACTATATCTATTTGAAGCAATGGTGACCACACTGTTGTCTCGTATTCTACAAGAGGACGGATTTTTTGTTCTAACCGCTCTAAACAAAACTGCATAACGACCTAATGCTTTTTTATTATATTGTGACAGTGTGTGCTTGGTTAAGTTTTTATTGATATAAATACCAAGCTCTTTCACAGTGTCAACTGACTCCAAGTGTATGTTTTCAAAATAATAGTCTAAATGATTATTGTGAGAACCGAATTTAAGAGCATTGCATTTATTAAAGCTACTAACAATTGCCAAGATTTTGACCACTCATAAAACTTACGCAGGCATGATTTAAAATTTTCTGATTTTCTCCTTTTCTAAATGAGAAATATCACTTTGTATTATCGGCAAACATTTTCACCTGACAGTCATTGCCAATAAAGCAGGAAGATCATTTACGTATAGCAAAAAAAGAAGTGGAGATAGGGACCCACCCTGCGAAAGCCCACTCGTAACGTTAGCATAAACAGAATAAGTGTCGTTTATACAGACTCTGTGACGGCGATTAGATAAATAGTTTGTAATCCAATTAATTAACTCGTAGCCAAAACCGTACGCTTTAAGTTTTTTTATTAATTTTTTATGGCAAACCGTATCGCGCCATCCCTCCGTCTATTTTGTTGTTAAAAACTAAGAAAATAATTAAATCGAAAACGACTAAGAATGCTACGTCTCTAAAAATAATTATTCAGTTATATAGCTATACTACTATTACATAAAACTAATTTTTTTTTGGCAAATTATATGGGGTTTTCAAAGAGGCTATATAAGTGCTAAAATATCACAAGCAAAAATTCTTTAAAACTATTACAATGTGATAAATTCGTATATATCGCAAAACAATACAATCTCCAGTAATTAAATAAACAAAATTCATATTTGAAAGTTAAACCTTAATCGACAGATCAATTATATGAGAAATACAGTCATTGAACACAAAAAATTTAAGAAGGTCATTTGAATCCCAAACCTATCATGTATAGTTTTCAAGTTTTGCATAAAACTAATCTAATCTCGACACAAGGGTGTCATAATAAATACTATTACTCTTTAAAAAGTTTAAGATTTATTTATTTCGCATAAAGCAGGATACACAAGGCTGATTTTACTTAGCACTAACTGTGCAATCAAACATTACATATAACATATTAACAAACATCAATATTATCCCAACGTAGGATGTCTTAGTCGACACTTGATGCAGGGACCTTCAGGGGCGGGTCCACTAAACGCGTGCTGACTCACGTGATGCAGGGACCTTCAGTATGCAAGACTTGTAAATGTAATTTCTGGTTTTTTCTCAATGGGCTACAACCTTTTTGTTACAGGCCTGTTTTTTTTTCTTTTTGACATATACCTATTAAAGCAATAACCCCCTAGTTACGGGTTACAAAACTCCTACTACGTTTAAGGCTTTCTTCATTTTTTCAACAAATATGCATAAAACTCTTTAATATTAATTTATTCTATTAAAAAAGAGCCCATAAGTTTGTCAAAAAAAAACCGCAGGAAATAAAATAAGAGGGTTTTAAAACGGCTGGAGGGGCCGTGGCAGCGTCGTTGACGGCCCCGCCCCAGTATGCAAGACGTAAATTCTGCCAATGGGCTACAACCTCGACATGGATTTTTGATAGACGGTGTCGAAAAAAAATTTTAAAATTAATCTGTCTTTTTTGAACACATTTCTTCTAAACAACCTGTGACTTGTGACTTTATGATTTACATGGATATTGTTACATACCGGTTTAGCAACCTTAGTCACGTTCCCTGTACCCTTCTAAAAACATAATTCATCTTTAGGTGAAAGAATAAAAGAAATAATGGAAAAATAAAAGAAACATTTTCAGTTAACCCAAAACCAAACTTTCTGATTTTGTTTTTTTGGACACTTTGGACGAAGTATGACCGAGACCTAAGCAATTTTGCACAGTATTATTCTCAATGCGTCAAAGAATTAGCAACTTATGGGTGTCTATATCTATTAACTGCACGATTTCACCTTGCCACAATAAACATTAGCACAATGATTTACAACATTTACAACAGAAAACCTAGGTTTTTTGAACCTACATGAAAAAAACCCATGAAAGATGCTTACAACAAGAATTATTTTTATTCTTACCATAACAATTCTTAATTTTTAATATAAAAATACAAATTCTGTTCAGAACAAGTTATTTCGTGTTATTTAATAAAAACTCAGTTTTAGCATTTTTTTAAGGTATGTTTAATGTTTTTTGAGTTTTGTCTTGATTTTTACAAATTTTTAAAACAAATCACACTTACGACTTAAAAAAAAGCTCCAACTATACTGTCCAAAAAGTAAAATTTTAAATTTCGCTCCATTCTGACCAGTAATAAATGACTATTTTGGATTTTAAAAAAGTACCGCACAAAAATCAACAACCACCAACTTCTTTTTTTTTGGAAAAACAATCTATTTTAAATGATGATCAAAAACCTTTCATTTAAACGGAATTTATTCAATGTTAAAGATTATGACAAAATAATGACTCAAGGATTACTTTCAGCCAATGAGCGTTTGAGGAAAAAATTGATTTTTAATAAACTTGGAGATTTCAGATTTTTAGCTCCTCTCATTTTCATTCCCACAGAGCGACACCTATAGCCGACAATGTAACAGTTAGTGTTTATGTAACAATTAGTGTGCATAAAAATTATATCATGTACTGAAAAAATAAATTGTGCATTTTACAAACAAAAAGAATTAATATTTTTTTAAAAATAATAAACATAAATTAATTTATTCACAAATAGAGAAATGGAACTTAATAAACATTAATTATGTAATAAAATTTAAAATTTCGCATTAGGTTTACCATTTATTATAAGGCATAAGGCTCATTTATTATTGGACGAAACTAAACAAAAGTAAAAAAATTGTTTATTTCAAATTTTTTGGGATAAAAATTATTAGATTACTAATAAGTTAGATAAATGTGTGTAATTATTGTACAAGATAGCTTAAAATCTATAATGTTAATATGCAGATCACAAATGGCTGACAGAAAAAACTTCCACCAAGTTATCTCCACAGTTTTTTTAGCCTAAGTCCACGCTTTCCTAAGCCTAAGCAAGATTTAAAAATCAAACTAATTTTTATTAAATAATTGCGCGGCGAAAATTTAGTTTAGATTTTGGTTTATGTTTTTTATGTTTTGCTTAGGCTTAGGAAAACGTAAGCTTAGGCTTAAGAAAAAGTTGTGGAAGTTAAATTGTTGTGTAGGGTACCTGACTTAATTTCGGACACCTTTTTTTATTTTTTTGAATAATTTTTTTTTTGGTTTTTCCAATAGACCCAAAATTTGGTCTAAAAATCAAACGATAGCTATTTTTGTTATTTCAGTGCAAAATTTTAAAATTTCTGTTACACTTAAAGATCAGTGGACGTTTACAATTCTTTTTTTATAGTGGCCAAAATTAAGGCGCGAGCCATTAACTTCGGCCACCTAGTAAAAACTGGCTACAACTATTGCCAAACTGATAATTAAAAATTTTTAAAGGCTGCAAATGTATCCTTAAGTATTGTTCTTGGTACATATAACTTAATTTTTCCCGTTTGCAAATTTTAATAGTTATTAGCAAGACTTTAAATAATTATGTCAAAACCTTAAAAAACAAGTTTTAATCACCTTTATTTTTTGTTGAATTTTTATTTTTGGCTTAAAAAAACGTCAAAAAAAGTCAAACGAGGGAAAAAAAGGTTTTTATAAATACGGTAGTACGATGATATTTAAAAGCAGTATAAAACGGCAGGTTCTTTCACATAAATTTTAAGGTGGCCGAAATTAACGGAATCTTAAAATGCGCAGTTAGTTAAACGCATTGCAAAGTGATTTTGAAGAAAATATCAAAACATGAAAATTAACAATTTCGAACCTTAAATAGAAGATAATTTAAGGTTATATTGTAGTTCGTTCTAAATTTCATGCAGTTTAGACACAAAGCAAAAATTAAGGTTATATCGTAGTTCGTTCTAAATTTCATGCAGTTTAGACACAAAGCAAAAATTAAGATAATCACAAAAAATTCACTTTTTGTATGAAAATGTTGATAATGCAGAATAACAAAAATAAAAAACTTTTGCAAAAACACTTTATTCAACATTAATCCAGTTACGTCTGTGCTAGTTCTTTTGTGTTTTAAAAATAAGCCAATTTTTAACACCCTAAATTGGTGGCCGAAATTAAGGCCTAGCTGAAATTAAGTCAGATACCCCAGGTGTTTTCTGTTGGCATCGAAAATTATATTTTTCTCTCTTCTATGAATCCGCTTGATTTTCTTGAAGGTTTAATTCGTGATCATACTTGACATTGTGGCTAAAATTAAGAACACTAAAATTATTTCAGTTTAAAAGGAAACAACACGTAATAAAACACAAAACTATTCTGGTAAATACAAAAATTTTAGAGAAATAATTGCAAAAAACCAGTCTATAAAAACCTAACGCTGAAACACCAGTACAAACATTAATAAAACTTTAACATTTACTTTTGAATAAAAATAATTACATTTACAATCAATGTAATGTCATCAGTCATTGCAAGAAAAAATTATTAATTTAGTTTTTTTCACCTGTTTCAATTTTTACATTCTGAACCAAATATTTTACTTAATAAATTATTTGAAGTTATTGGTAGTTTACGGACAGCTTCCATATTTTATTTGGTTTGGTTACTTTGTTTATTATACAGCTCGAATGGTATCTGCATTACATGTATATAGGTGGTTATTATGTTGTGTATTTACTGAAGCCAGTTTATTTCGTGAACGTAAAGAGGATATATTCGTATGACAAACCTTCCAGTGCAGTAAAGTTCGTGCATTACAGTTGCGAAGAATTATTAATTTTATGTGACCATACTGTCGTACCACGGGACTGTCGTGTCTAGTAAAAATACGTCCATTGAAAATTGTAGCATTAACAACAAAATATTAAAGTACTCTAGTACTCTAATGCTATTTGTTTGGAACAAAACCGTCGTATCTGGGTAAAACCACTACCTGATTAACACTTTGTTTTTTCACAAAAAAGACTTACCCGGAATCCCTGACAGGAATTGCTCTGACTAACTTGGCAAATATCGATTTCGCAGCCGAATTTAAACTTCCCATCTTGGCTGAAATATCCAGCTTTCGTGACCGCATAAGCGCTGAGCGCATTTCTGTACGACACATTTTCCACCATCGTGGTATTCGTGGAGCACCTAAGTTTTGTAAACGCACTATTTTTAATTAATTTCCGTACGTCATATTAAATTATTTCCACCATCGTGGTATTCGTGGAGCACCTAAGTTTTGTAAACGCACTATTTTTTTCCGTATTTCGAATTAAACATATTTACTATTGTGGTATTCGTAGAGCACTTAAATTTTCTAAACGCAGTATTTTTTAATTTTCCGTATATCAAATTAAACGTTTTCACCATTGTGGTAATCGCAAAGCACCTAGATTTTGTAAACGCACTATTTATAATTCTGGAAAATTTAACTATTTTGTTTTACCACTTGAAATAATTTGTATTTCGTTAATAATAAGAGTTTTTTTGATTTTATCGCTAAATTAATCGAAGTATATTAGGTTGCTCATCTTGGTAAACTCTCACCAAAAAAAAATATTGTAAACAATTTAAAAAAACAACGCATCGTTTAGCTGCCGCTGCTAGGATAGTTGATTGTATGTTAATGGTACATTAACTAGCTAAAGGTAAGCCCAACGTGGCTGCAACAGTTGTTCGTTGGACTGAAAAATTCTCCTCATTAAGTAAACACTGAAATCACGAGAATCTGACATCACTCGTATCAGCAAATAAGAATTCAGAAAATGAAAGATTTGCAGTAGAAATTAACTTCAAATGGTAGTTTGGGAATAATTCTTATTTTGTGACATAAAACAAGAAAATAGTTGTTTATTGAACACGTGAAAATACTGCTGCAGCTACGTTTGGTTTGCCTTTAGTTAACGTGCCATTAACTATGCATTAATGCTAGTAATAATTAAGTACTCTAAATTTGGACAACTAAACCCACGGTATTTTTATTACCAACTTTGGTGTCGGGACTTTTAAACAAACAACCCTTTGTTGTACGTCATATAGAGAACACAGCTCATGTTATATTTTTACCAACTTTTGTGTTGTGATTTTTAAAACAAACCATTGTTTGATGTGCTCTAAATGTGGTTGAGAACTCAACCGATGTTACTTTTTTGCCAATTTTAGTCAGATACTTTTTAAAACACATCACAATACCCCCTGTTTTGCATGGTTTTCTAAGTTTACTAGCAATTTATTCCCGAAAAAAATAGGTTATTTTTGTGTTTTTAGGATTAAAATTTCCGAAATTGGGGCATTTGTGTTTTATTCAAATGCAAATTTTGTGTAAAGATTTTACTTTTTATATAAAAATTTGGGTTACGTTGTGTATTTTTTTGATTTTTGACATCAGTTAATTGGTACTACATTGTATTAGTTTTTTATTCCAAAATGACACTTTTATATTTTTGCTCCACTTCAATAAAAAACCACGATGCAGGGACCTATAAATAAGCCAAAAACTAAAGCGGTATCATGTTCAACTTCCAGAAACCAAATTTAGCCAAGAAGTTGAAACAAATATGCAAACAACAAACAAAAATACAATACGGTTGAGATTATTATTATTATTATTATTATTATTATTATTATTATTATTATTATTATTATTATTATTATTATTATTATTATTATTATTATTATTATTATTATTATTATTATTATTATTATTATTATTATTATTATTATTATTATTATTATTATTATTATTATTATTATTATTATTATTATTATTATTATTATTATTATTATTATTATTATTATTATTATTATTATTATTATTATTATTATTATTATTATTATTATTATTATTATTATTATTATTATTATTATTATTATTATTATTATTATTATTATTATTTGTATTATTATTATTATTATTATTATTATTATTATTATTATTATTATTATTATTATTATTATTATTATTATTATTATTATTATTATTATTATTATTATTATTATTATTATTATTATTATTATTATTATTATTATTATTCTGATGATTATTATTATTATTATTATATTATTACTATTATTATTATTATTATTACTATTATTATTACTATTATTATTACTATTATTATTATTATTATGATTATTATTATTATTATTATTATTATTATTATTATTATTATTATTATTATTATTATTATTATTATTATTATTATTATTATTATTATTATTATTATTATTATTATTATTATTATCTATCATTATTCTGATGACTATTATATTATATTAAATTTTTAAACTTACCCAGAATCATCAATAATAATCGAAGCTGAACCTGCAGCATCTTTTATTGTGCAGTTAAAAACTTTCATCATAAAATTTAGACTTCCTGCTGCAAAAATAATGTTACAAATATTATTCCGCGCACTATCAACAAAATCTTGAACTTTAGATATCTCTATTTCTATATATCTAAAATTCAAAATTTATTCATAATTTTGAATCTTCAATGTAAAAATTCGAAATTAAAGCCATAATTAGTCTAAAAACATGGTGAAACACAAACGGACATGGAACAAGTCCAGAAGTTTTATAAATAGCATGGTAGGTGCTCTGACAATTGTGAACAGACTTTTCAACCAAACCGTATGCAAATTATTTTTTACGTAGGATTCATTCACATTTAATCAAAATATTTTTGCGTCAAGACAAGATTTTGCTCATCAAACAGATTGCAGAAAATTGACTTAGCATAAATAAAATTAAAACAAAAATAGTTAAAAGATCTAAATCATACCTTTTGTTTGACAAGTCCATGTGTGATAGACATCCACAGGTTCGTATAATTTCCTAATTATGGGACCATCAGGGGACTCAAAACGCAAATCATAAGAGCAAGGAGGCTTCCAATTCACACTGTTTTAAACAAATCGATATTAACTCAAGAGATTTCCGTTATACAAACCTGCTCACTTGGGATTATTTGTAAAATTGGAAAAAATTGTAAAACATAATATTTCAAGCTTCAAATTTCGGAAAACTCGCGACGACTTTAAATGCCCTGCTCACGAATGCAAGTACTAGACAAACACTGGTAAGCTATGTGGGTGATATTTTTTTAACTTATTTTCAACCAGTTTAAGATGAAAAATATAGGTTTAAATACAAAAAAAAACAATTAATTTAAATTAAAATTAATCTAAAAAAATAGAAGTGGAAGCGACCTATAGGTGCCGTTGTAGTAGTTTCTTGTGTAGATACCCTCGAAACTGCACTATAGTACCGACTATTTGAAAAAAACTGCGAGGTTATTATGCTTAATCACTGTTTTCCAAACCTTTAACTTTCTTTATTTCACATTTTCACACTTCAAAAAAATATATATATGTATACAAATCCAGGATACAAATTTTAGGATAAACTTTTAAAAATATAAAAACTTTTATATT
>JASAMX010011376.1:0-2500 GCA_030248175.1 Microlaimidae sp. YZB2_3 | reverse complement strand
GAGCGCCACTGCACCGCACTAACTATAATTAAACAACGTGGGTAAATTTTGTAATTTAAATTTATCTTCTTCTTCTTATTTTTTTTAATTTTTATTATAAATAAATTATCGGTGGCGCGGGAGGGCCACATGGAGACTAAGCCCCACGGCACAGCGCAAACTATAATTAAAGAACGTGGGTAAATTTAGTATTATTTTCTTCTTCTCTTTATCAATAGTATATTATTTTTCAAACGCTTATATCTTAAAATCAGTATTCCTCCCTCGTTACTGATTGATCAAAAAAAGCATGGGTTCTTTGGAAACCGTAGAAAATTGCGCAATAATTCTTAGGAACTATTTTTTATTCATAAAAAATATGTGTCCTATTGATAATATTAAAACTGTTAAAAAAGTATATCTCGGTAACGAATTATAAACATATGTCATTGCGCAGCTAAAACTATAGTTTATTAGGCATTTTTAATTTAATTACAAAAAAATTGGTAGACTAGCCTTGAAAAATGCTCTAAGAATAGAGCAGGAAAAAGGGCGATTTTTCCTCGGGCGTATGTTTAGACAGAAAAGATGTGGACTAGTCTGAGATGGATATTATGTGGACTATAAGAAATTTGCATTTGGTCTGGCCAGCTGCTCACTGAATTAAAATTTCTGCCATATGATAAGGATTTGTTTATACATTGATCTAATCACACAGCACTGTCGCATTTTTTTTAGTCTGATGAAATGTCAATTGAAAAAATCATAATCACAGCAATCTTTGACAAGCGCGAAATCGTCACTTTTTCAAATTTATAGTTGTTTCTTAAGGTCCGGACGCACAATGCACAATGCACGATGCATAATGCACAATGCACGATGCATAATGCACAATGCACGATGCATAATGCACAATGCACGATGCACAGTGCATTATAGTACCTGTTCACACTTACGCAAAAATGCATAATGCATTCAAAAGAATTTTCAGCCAAAACTATTGTTAAATACGGTTTAAAATGCTTGTTTTTCTTATTAAAAAACGAAACCTAAAAAAGAATAGCGTTAAATCCAAATTGACAAAAAACTCAAATTGACCGATTTTGAGATAAACAATCTTGAATATTAGTCAAGAAAGCTAAAAAAAGCCAAAATATAGTTCTAAAATCACTCTTTTCTATTTTTTTGCATACAATTATGTTTTATATTTTTTAAACACAAAAATATGTTTTAAATTTTATGTATAATGAATTGTGAAGTCGTTTGTTCAAGAATATTTATTATTTGATTCGTTTTTAAGGTCTCTCTGCGAAAGGCGTCTTTCGGCGCGCTTGCTTTGCCCTTGGCGCGTTCGCTGCTTGTGCTTGTGCGTGTGTGCTTTTTGGGGTTTGCTTGTGCTTGTGCCGTGCTTGTGCGGGGCTGGGTGTTTGTTGTCTTTGTTGTGATTGTTCCGGGTTTACGTTTTGGGCTTTGAATCGTTCAAAGCGATATTCGATTTTTTTTGTAGTTGTGTCAGGAATATTTGTCAGAAACCGTCTTGGCCCTTCCTTTTGTGTTTAAAAAAAGTCTTAAGTTTTAGGTCTCTCCGGACAGTTTTTATTGCAGGGCGTTCAGTAGTAAGCCAATTGCAATAAAGAGCAAAAATTACGCATTTTTATTTACACACAATTTATTTTTGAATTATTATACTTATAGAGTATTATAATATTTTAAGATATTCAAATGACGAAAATTTGACTAATTGGCGAAAAGCGAGGCAACAAATCCTGTTTACAATAATGATATTTTTTGAATTTATGTAAAATAAATTTTTAAAATTATAAAAAAATAAAAAAAAACATTATTAAAATCAAAAAAAAATTGTGGCCAAATATGTTTCATGTGGGAATCGATCTCGGGACCTTTTAAAAATTTGACGTCGCGCTAAACGACTATGCCACTGCTACCATGGGATCATGAGTTCTAAAAGCGATTTATAAACAGACCCTCTGAAAAAAATCGATAAAACGCACGACGCACGACAAAACTATTTATGCGTTAAAAAATACAAAAGATATTATGGCCTTCCAAAAATTATAAATTTCAATAGAAATATACTATCTGGAGCTTTAAATTTTACCAAATTAAATTAAATCGAAGTTTCACCGAAATTTTGAAAAAATTAACACCCATTTTTCACTGAAAATTGTATATTAAACCATAAATACAACAGTATTCAATTTAATTTTTACGTACGTGAAAAAGGGTAACGGTGTCTCTCTATTGAAAGTATTTTTTTAATAAATAGTGTGCAGTGAATATTTTAAGAGTTTTAAAAAATTTCATTGCAATTTGATTTTTAATATCAATTATTTTAATTACTTACAATAATATAATGAATGTTCACTTTATAATCGTGATATTTCTCCCTTTTTAACACTATTATAAATTTTTTAGTAAAAAATTACTGTATTTCACGAGATCTCGTATGCCAAAAATCGCGATTTTCCTATTTAAGAAAACTGTTCGGAGAGACCTTAAG
>JASAMX010011375.1:0-12739 GCA_030248175.1 Microlaimidae sp. YZB2_3 | reverse complement strand
TTTACATAAAATGGTAAATATAATCAATAAAATGGTACAAGATTTTTGTAACCGCAAGCAGAAAATTTAAAAGTGTCAAAAAATTTTTGAAACTGGCAGCCGTAAAAATAAAAACTTCGAGCCAGAAAGTAAAACAAATATACAAATATTTAAGGTCCCTCCAAACAATTTTCTGAAGTATGGAAAATCGCGATTTTTGGCGTACGACATCTCGTGAAATACAGAGATAGTTTTATAAAAATAAACATGGGTGTTAAAAAGGCAAAAATATCACAATTATAAAGTGCACAATCATTATATTATTGGTAGTAGTTGAAATAATTGATATTAAAAATGCAGTTGCAACGAATTTTTTTAAAACCCTTAAAAATATTCCCTACTCAGTATTTAATAAAAAATACTTAGAATAAAGAGGAATTGTTACCCTTTTTCACGTACGTAAAAACCAATATAAATATTTTTAGTTCGTTTCGTTTAATATACGATTTTTCGCGAAAAGTGAAGTTTAATTTTTTCAAAATTGCGACGATTTAAAAAAACGTGGATTTAATTTAATTTTGTGAAATTAAAAGCTCTAAATAGTATGTTTTTATTAAAATGTATTATTTTAAAACTTCCGTAATAGCTCTCGTGCTGTTAATCTTTTGTGTGTGCATATTTTAGATTTAATAATGGCAATGGGTTTATAAACCTCTTTTATAAAAGTTGAGTAGATCGACATGTAACGCAGTTGGTAACACCTAGGCCTCTAATTTTTGAGGTCAAGAGATCGAATCCCACTGTGAACATAATTTTATTGACACATTTTTTAATTAATATTTATTTTAGATTTATTAGAATATATTTTCAATGAATCAAAACAAAAAAAAATTATTTGTAAATATTTAAAGCGCATTTGTTTTCTACTTTTTGCCACTTATTCGAATTTTCGTCGTTGGTATATTTCAAAATATTAGAATTCTCTATAATTACAATAAATAATAAAATACATTTTATGTAAGCAAAAAAATAATTTGTGTTCTGTATTTCTACTGGTTTTTATTGAACGATGTGAATTGAAAACTGTCCGGAGAGACCTTACGGCTGAGGCAAATGGACAGGTTTTAACGATTTTAAACTTTCAGCTTCTTTAAGTTTTCCTTTCAGCAGGACATTTTTTTACAAAACTAAACATTTTTATGAAAAATCACCCATATTGAGAAATGGAACCGGAGTCAGATAGTGATGGGGACGAGCAAAACCACTGCGCCAAGCGGCTACCGCGACATATTTCCTAAAATTCATTAAATAAACGCACAGATTTTACGCAAGTGATGATCCTGCCATCCAATATCATTTAAAAAGGAGCTTTGCCTATTAAATGAGCGATTTAAAATAAACTGATAATAAATGACATAAGCCAGCGTCTGTCTGAAACTTATAACTCAAGACGTGGTTGGTACGAATGATATCGCAATCTGTAATTTTATTTTTGTGTATTAATTTTTGTTTTGCTGCTGTTACTAAAGGTAAACCCAATGTGGCTGCAACAGTTGTTTGTTGGATTAAAAACTGCCCCCATTAAGTAACCACTCAAATCGCGAGAATCTGACATCATTTTATCAAACAAATGCTCGGTATTAAATAAAATCTAATTAGGTGATAAAGTGACGTTCGATTCTCGTGATTTAAATACTTACTTAATGGGGAGGGGGGCATTTTTTAATCCAACGAACAACTGTTGCAGCCACGTTGGGTTTATCTTTAATTTATACTAATCTGGCGTTCACTTAAAGTGCAATTTTTTGTATTGTGACGGCCATGTCAGTGTTTTGATAAAACTTTTTCCTTTCTTTTTATTTAAATTTTATTTATACTTGAAATATATTCTAAATTATACTACTTGGTTTATTTTGGACTAATTTTATAGTTTCAAAGTTTTTTTTTAAAAAATCGAAGTTTCAAAAATTTTCTGACAAAATAATTTACGGTATTCCTTCTTAATTATTCATAAAAATAGTGCAAAAATAAGGCGGTACTTCGGACCTCCGGGGCCGCTCCGGAGGAGCTCCCGAGCTCGGAGCTCCGGGCAACATAACTTACTGGTACCAAGTATGCATAAGAGTAGAGAATGTCCGACTGTGTGTTAAACAATTGTTCAAATTATAGGTAGATTATTCCATGGTGTAAATTTTTTATCATGTAAAAAAATCTATTACGACCTGTGAAATAATCTACAATTCATGGTATAATCTACATGACAATTTTTCAACGCATTACTGTAAATTATTCTACATGATAACCGCGAATTTGCAAACAAAAAACTGCAAACGTATAACTCTTTGACGATGTTTTTGTTCACGTGACGCTGTCAAATATTCACCGTTTTTGTTAAATCCAACGTATAATTATTTTACATGTTAAAACATCAAATATTTCGAATAATTCAAATTATTCTACAGTATTATGTAGAAAATTTTGTTGTATGCATTTTGCGTTTACAATTTTTCATTTTGCAAACTGAAACTGCAAAAATCTGCGAACTGCAAAAATCTGTGAACGAAAAATACTCAGATGAGGTTTTTTTCCACGTAATGTTGTCAAATATTCTAGGGTTTTTGTTGCATCGGACGTATAAATGATTTTATATGCTAAAACATGGAATATTTTAAATAATTTAAATTATTAGACAGTGTAGTATGTTGAAAAAGTTCATCTAGGAGTTTGCGTTTGCAAATTTTTATTTCTACGTGATAAAAAATCTACACTGCGGAATAATCTACCTACAATTTGAACAACTGTTTAACACACAGTCGGACATTCGCTACTTTCATGCATTCCTGCTGGTACGTACCGTCTTTAGAGAGATCCACTTTCGATGAATTCCCTTCGGATCAGGATATTCCGTACGGCGATGGGGAAAATTTCAACTCCTACAGCGCTTCCTGCTCCGACGCCGAATCTGGAAACATCGTCACTGAAATCGAATCGGTACTCGGAGTCAAAAATGGCGACAGAGGGATTGCGGTTTACTGCGAAAACTTAAAGGAGGTTTCGTGTTTTTTTTTTGTTATTTCTGAGATTTGTGAAGTATTATTAGTTTTAGATAAAATGTCTAATTGTTCTGGTATTTTAATGCCAATTGGCATTATAATATCAGAATACAATAGGTATTCCATCTAAAACTAATAAGCCTATTATACCTTGCGTTTTAGTGGTTCATTATCATATATTGAGCTATAATAAAATTGTTAATCCATATTCTTTTTCTGACTTTTGTGTAACCTTTACTCTTTCCGTTTTCTCCCACGAAAGACAGGTAAAATTCTAAAGGTATTGATTGTTTTTCAACATCCAATAAAATAGGAAAAAACGGGTGAGGGAAAGGGGGAACCCTTATGAATGCAATGATAACAAAAAATACGAATTTACCTAACACACATAAATTAAAATTTTTTTACCTTAATTTATGATGTAACCTGTAAAGACGCTAAAATAATTAACAAATTAAGTTACAATACAAAAATATTTTAAATTTTACAAGCATGCAATAAGATAAATTTTGTAATATCAAAAAATGTGTTTCGCTCCTAATTCTAGACACATTTTTTTATGCCTTTTAAGCTTCATGATAGTCGGAGCTTTTCAATAGAATCCATCACTTCACTTAAAAGGTATAATGTACGTCAAAATTTTTTGAATCAACAAAACTTAACAACCTAAAAAGTGTGGTAAATAATAACAATAACAAAATGAAAACGAAAAACTCACCTCTGTTAATGACTTGACCGCTTGCCGCATTATGGTACAAGAGTTTTTTTGCTGTACACTCTTTCTCATTGCGTAACTACATTTGTTTCTGGAACGTTCGGCGGCTTTTTATGAAAAACTGAGTCAGAGTAGAGTAAATATAAATTTATTAAACATATGTAAAACAACTTATTGTATATTAAAATTACCACCTAATACTTTAAAAATTAAAAAGAATTAAATTCAAAAAAAATTACCTTTTAATAAAATTACCTTTTAATAAAGCCTAAAAATAAAGATAATTGTACATATAAACGAAATAATCATTATAATATAATTCCTCCTAATGGAGTAACTCAAACTAATTATAATATAAGTTGAAGTTAAAGTGTTTCAGGCTGAAATTAATGAATTACCGCTCTCCGTTAAGAAGAAATAAAAAATAAACGCGCAAGCCAAGAGAAATCAGAAATAAAGTCGTCAGTGGTAATGTAACCAATGATTATTAAAATGCGTCACGCGTTTCCCTCCACGTGATCGTTTCTCCGAAAACTAGTGATTACTTGACCACTCCATGCATACATTCTTGACCACTCCCATTTTACATTTCAGCCTGATTAAATTCATCTTTAGTCCGTTTTTCAGTCTAAGCCATCTTATGCATAACTCTGTCAAGAATGCATAAGAGTAGAGAATGTCCGACTGTGTGTTAAACAGTTGTTCAAATTATAGGTAGATCATTCCCCAGTGTAGATTTTTTTATCACATAGAAATAAAAATTTCAAATGTAAAACTCCTGGATGAAGTTTTTTTAACATACTACACTGTCGAATAATTCAAATTAGTCAAAATATTCCATGTTTTAACATATTAAATCATTTCTACGTCCGATGCAACAAAAAACCTACAATATTTGACAACATTACGTGGAAAAAACCTCATCTGAGTATTTTACGTTCACAGATTTTTGCAGTTCGAAGTTTGCAAAATGAAAAATTGTAAACGCAAAATGCATACAACAAATTTTTCTACATAATACTGTGGAATAATTCAAACTATTCGAAATATTTGATGTTTTAACATGTAAAACAATTTATACGTTGGATTCAACAAAATCGGGGAATATTTGACAACGTCACGTGATAAAAAACATCATTATAAAGTTATACGTTTGAAATTTTTTTTGTTTGCAAAATCGCGGTTATCATGTTGAATAATCTACAGTAATACGTAGAAAAATTGTCATGTAGATTATACCACGAATTGTAGATTATTTCACCGGTCGTAGTAGATTTTTTTACATGATAAAAAATTTACACCGTGGAATAATCTACCTATAATTTGAACAATTGTTTAACACACAGTCGGACATTCTCTACTCTTATGCATTCTTGATTCTACCAACAAGACAAATAACAAACAAACCAAATAAACCTTTCAGAGTTTTATCGTAATTTAAAGTTTATTTTTTCAACCAGTTTTTCAACCGCGAACTGTCACTATAAACTCCAAAATCTACTATTTAATGAATATATTTATTAGATTAGTAATCTTCAAAGTATTTGAATAAGATTGAGTTCACAAAAAATAGGTTCAAAACTGTTGACTCTCTTTAATTTTTCGCTAGCAAAAGTGCGCAATTATACAGATCACTAAGCGTCCAATCAGCTGCCCGCTCGCCCACTTCGCTTTATCTTCCGCTTTGAAATACGCAAAAATTATGTGAAATTCCTGATATACTAAAAATAAAATAATTCAGCGTGTGAATTTAGATGATGGGCCCCATTGATCGGTTTTCTTACTACAGACGACGGTTGGACATACAAGAAATATACAGCAACCAAGCCGGAGACTGGACCGGCGCCTGTAGAGACAATGAAATCTTGATTGGGCTGAATTCTTTTGTCGATAATAACATTCGAAGGTAATCAATTTATTTTTATCGATTTATTTGTACCAAACAACGCCTGCATTTCGACTATTTTAGGCGTCAGCACAGTCTTTTGGTGGTCAAAATGCGTTTGCAATGGACCGATATAACAAAGTATCGTAAATGCGTTTGCCACGGCAGGTTTTAATTACCCTCAAAATATCATATAGTATTCTTGATTACGTCATTACGTCATATATGTTTTGCTGGGTGAGAATGGTTGTGGGAGGAACAGCGGCGAAACAGGGCTTTAAAATGCAGGTGCAAATATGGCTAAAAGAATGCTGCATTAGAAAGGCGCGGGCGCGTTATTTAGACATAAATGCGGGCGTCTTTTTTTGCGCGCGGTGTCTTTTTATGCACGAGGGATTGATTCCGTTTTGAACAATGGATTTTGACCAGCGTGGCAAGGTGGAACTAAAAGTGAATTCAACTAAATTTACCAGCAAACATATTTAACTGCTACTGTTCTCGGTCATAATGAATACACAAATTTGTCTACAAAAACAGCAATCCATCAAGGACAAAAGTTCAAATCGGTTGGAGTTCCGACAACATAAACTGTCTTGGCACCAAAATTATCATTTTTGGCACCTGTCGTTTTTTGTTCTAACAATTGATTTAATTAACCTAAAATCAAATAACTTAGAACTTCAAGCAAGAAACTCGGAGCCGCCAGTATGAAATCGTACAAGCCGAGCTCTAAACCTAGGCCTATGTCTAAACCTAAATACCAGCAAAAACCTAACTCCCCTTTTCGCGGCTACGATTTCTCCATTCATTGCTCCAAATACCCAATAAACCTTGTAAAATAAATAAAAAACTTCTGCAACAAATAGGTGGAAACCTTAACCTGGTTCTGTCGAAAAATTCTACTTAATGTATTTCAGTCCAGCCGGGCTAACTTACAACACTGGTCTGTATCTAGTGATGGGCGGAACTACGAAACCCCCGGAACACTGGAACCGGAACCAGAACAGGATTGAGATTTTCCAAAAATCCGGAACAGGAACCGGAACCGGAATACCAAATTTTGCCTGAAACATCCGGAACCCCGAACCGGAACTGCCTATCACACTGTGAAACCCCCGGAACAAAAGAACCGGAACCAGAACCGGAATTAAGTTTTTCCAACAATCCGGAACAGGAACCGGAACCGGAATTGAGATTTTCCCAAAATCCCGAACAAGAACCGGAAGCGGAATTCCAAATTTTTCTCGAAACATCCGGAACCCGGAACCGGAAGTGCCTATCACACTGTGAAACCCCCGGAAAACCGGAACCGGAACCAGAACCGGAATTAAGGTTTTTCAATAATCCAGAACAGGAACCGGAACCGGAATTCCAAATTTTGCCCCGAACATCCGGAACCCGAACCGGAACTGCCCATCATTAATTTCTACTAATTCCGTATATTTTCAGATTCGAATTCGTTTGTTATGAGTTTCGCGGCGTCGAAATCGAAGAAGCGACCTGTTTCTATCGGGATCCAATTATCGACTACGATTTCCGAGTGGACGCTTACATATATCTGGAAGAAGCCTATATTTTTAGGGGAATAAAAACAAAATACAATAGCGAAACGAAGTAAAACTTTAAAAATTACATGTTCAAAAAAATATTTTAAATTCAACTGTACAGATTTATTATGAGATTATAACTCTTTTCTTAATTTCTTTTTTTATAATTATAATGCCTAAACTAAAAATAGTGGTTCTTTTGTTTATTCCTTGTTTATTATGTTAAATCAACTCCATATAATAACAGCATATATCTAATATAATCTATAAATTTATAAAAAAAACTAGAAATTTAAAATGAATCTTAATTTAGTTTACAATTATTAAAAAATTACTAAACCGGCAACCACTTTGAGTTTATATGTTTTATCATTTAACAAAACTGAAGTGACGTTCAAAATTAATGAAAAAACTTGTTTTTCTTAATTTGACCTTTTCAACTTCGTTTATTATTTTCTATATGAGATTGAATCAAATCAATATTATTTTAATATTTGTTTTGTAAAAACAAAAAAGTAGTATGCAGTTGTAAAAAAAACTTTGATTGTACAACTCTCTTTAAAAATTTATACATTGGTGACTACGATTATAAAATTACCTATTTCTAAATTCACCAGCACACTTTTTTGTACATTTAACTGTACTGTATTTGTAGTTAAATGAATTTAGAAAATGGCCTTTTTAAAAAGGCATTGCCGTCACGCTAGCTTAGTCTTATTTTCACAGTGATTTTTAATCATAATTCTTATATACATGGTCTAGAGACAGAACGTTCAGTTTTGAAACCTGTATGGTTACAAACAGCACAAGCAGTGCTTTGAAACGCGTGGGCGGCTGCTCCTTTGATCTCGAATCCGCCCTGGACGGCGACAACAGCGCCATTGTGTCGTCAAAGGTAAACATAAATTACTGGGCGAATGCCAAATAAAAAATCAAGATTGTTTTTTTTACTATTTCTAATAATATTGGTTAAAGCTGGTAAGGTAAAAATCATGCAACATTTAACCAGGCATAAAATATTACTTACTAGTGATGGCCAGTTCCAGTGCCGGGTTCTAGATGTTCCGGGCAAAATTTGGAATTCCGATTCAGGTTCCTGTACCGGATTTTTTTTAAAAATTATAATTCCGGTTCTGGTTCCGGCTCCGCTGTTCTGGAGGTTTCACAGTTTTATATGCAATTCCGGTTTCGGTCTCCGGACGTTCCGGGCAAAATTTAGAATTCCGGTTTCGGTTCCTGTTCCGATTTTTCAGAAAATTCCAATTCCGGTTCCCGATTTGGTTCCGATATTCCGGGGGTTCCGCACTTCCGCCCGTCACTATTACGTACCACCCAGGATAAAAATTTCACCGTGGTACCACAAGAAAATGAGATTACAAAAATGGGTTAAATTGAAAACATGTTAAATTAATAATTTTAGTACTTTTTAAACTTATGTACCTTGTTTCAAAATTTTACGGGCGAAACAAAGAGTGATAGATTTTAAACAAATTACGATAAAAAAATTTCCAAACAGTGTATCCGACATCTTTTGTTTCTAAAAAATAGTCTTATTTATTTATTACTAACAAGAATTGAACCGAATTTGAAATTAAATATATTGAGTACCAAATGCGTTTTTTCGCAAAATATTATTAAAATCCATTAGTTTTTTTACGACTAACTGAAAATGTTGTCTTTGTTTTTAGTAAGAACATCCGTCCTTTAAAATATGGTATACAATTTAATTGGACATCTCAGCAGCAGTCACACACACACACACACACAAACTACAAAAAACACTTTAAACTTTTTCCATTTCCCCTTTTTTTAAATATGGCTCATTTTTTACAATCATATCTAATGATTTTAAAACACATAGCCACGGTTAATAGATTTCAAAAAAAAATTGCTTAGACGTTTTATTCAAATTGCTAAAAGTAGTAGATTACTGTTAAATAGAAAATGGAGATTTTGATACCAATAATCATACTTTTTTCTGTTTTCTGGGTCTATTTCCAGCTTATTCATAATTGATTTTCAGTTTTTTAAGTATGATCAATTTATTTTACAGGTCTATTTATCATATCGCGTCGGGGATATCCATGAATGTGCACAGCTCTGCACTATGCACCCGTTTTGTTATTCTTTTCTGTGGGATCCTTCCATCGATAATGCCGTCGTGCGAACGTGTGGTCTGAGGTATTATGCGTCGTTACTACGGAGAAATGAGCCACTGTCATTATAAAATACACGTGACTGTGACTCATTCTGTACTTAAAAAAGTGCTGTTAAAAATCTAAAATGAGTCACAGTCGCATATATTTTATACAAATTGTGGCTTATTTTGCCGTAGAAACGACGATTTACACTGAGCAGTCAACAGTTCTCCGTTACCTGCGTTACAAGCTTTTAAATTCCCTATATAAAACGTGATAGGAATCACAAACTTTTTAATTGGTATTTTTGTCTTATCATAAATTCCAATTCTGAACCATCATTTTAAGAAGGCATTAATTTTGGTCTCATTTGTTAGAAATAATTACGTTTACCTTTTTTAATTGATATTTCAATAACGCTGGAACTGGAACAGTAAAAATAATTAATTAAACGGTTAAGAAATAGTTTTAGAATTTGACAATTTTTATTTGTTCTTGTTCCTATTAAAGATATTTTTTCCTGCATAAAGTTTTTTTCTTGAATTGTTAATAATAACACCGATTTTTTTTTATTTACCAACTTTCATATAATATGTATAGTCATCATTTTTGCAGTTGATTCTTTTATTGATAATTTCCAAAAAAAGCTTTCAGCACATTTTTTAGCCACTTGCAATAGAAAAACACTACAATATAAGCAGACGGCCTTACATTTGTAGGTACACAATGTCCTAACACAATGTACTCTAGCACGGTCTCATACGTATATTATAATTTTTTATGTCATTAAATGTTACCAGTTAAGTTAAGTTTTAGCTGTTACTGATTAAGCTAAATGTTAGAACACGATTGTATTATGTAAAAAACAAGAGGTGATATAAAAAGTTGATTAATTTCGACAGTTAACGTCAAAAAATATTTTAGATTTTAATTTTAAGCCATTTAGCATGTTTAACACGCTGTGAAATTGGTAATAGTTAATAGTTAATAGTGTCCTGTTTTAAATTTAAAATGAGTCACATACACACATATTTTATACGAACTGTGGTTCATTTTGCCGTAGTAAGGACGTTATGGTTCAAAAATTTATTTTTTTCATATTTTTTAAAATGTTAAATGGATAGAAAAAATAATAGACAATAAAATAAAAATAAATATTTTCACAAATACCAGTTTCTATTTTAATATTCAAAAATTCAAAACATTTCTTGTTATTTTTAACGAAATAATAAATCGTCGTTACTACGGCAAAATGAACCACTGTCATTATAAAATAAACGTGATAACGACTCATTCTGTAGTTAATAGGGTCCTGTTTTTAATTTAAAATGAGTCACAGGCACACATATTTTATAAGAACTGTGGCTTATTTTGCCGTAGTGACGACGAAATGCATTTTCATGTATAAACGAAACAAAAAAAATTAATTTAAATACTTTTTTGCATTTACCTAAAGACAAATTCTATCAGGGTGAAAATAGATGAGTGGTAAAGTAACCACTAGTTTTTTGAGAAAATATCACGTGCATAGAAACACATGACGCAACTAAATAATGATTGGTTACATAACCGCTGAAAACTTTTTTTTTAATTTTTCTCGCTCATGAGTTTATTGTTTATTTCTTCCTGGCGGAAAGCGGTTACGCCCTAAATTTCAGCCTACAAGACTTTAGCTTTAGTAGTTTTTTTATATTTTCGATATTTGCTGCGCTTGAATTAAGTATAATCAAAAATAAATCATGGGTGGCGCGGGAGCGCCACGGGGCGATTTAGCCCCGTGGCGCCGCGCCAACCATTATTAGAGAACGTGGGTAAATTTTGAAATTCAGAACCTTCTTCTTATTATTATTATTATTCCAACGCTCCATCCTTAGAAGCGATATTCTCATTTGTTATTGGTTGATCAAAATTTAAACATGGGCTCATAAGAAAGAAGAAGGAATTACGCAACTTTCTTAGGAAGCACTTTTTCGATTTAGGTCCTTGTTATCGATTTATTGATCAAAATAAAAAATTTGAAAAATAGACAAATAAAAACTCCCAACCGCACAATAACAGCCTTTTGGCAACAATAAGGATTGTACAGAGCAGACAACCAACATCCCCTCATAAAAACCGCACAAAAAAAGGAGAGGGTTTTAATTGGTGGCAGAAACGGAACCAAATCCCAGCGCCATCTGCTTCAACCGCGCGGAAATCGGCGAAAACAACAAAGTACTTTTTTTAATTCTTGCATTACTGATGACAAAATTAATTCAAAGTTTTATTTATTAAAAAATAATAATAAGCGTCGGTGGCGCGGGAGCGCCACGCGCCGGTAGGTAGTCATCGGTGGTGCGGGGGTGCCACACTGCAATTTAACCCACCGCACCGCACCAACTATACTTAGAGAACGTGAGTAAATTTTGTATATCATTTCATCATCTTCTTATTATTATTATTTTTACTGTAGAACTATAATTGCAATCATTGGCGCACGGCATCGCGCCAACTATATTTAGAGAACGTAGGTAACCTTTGTCTGGAGTGCCACTGCACCGCACTAACTATAATTAAACAACGTGGGTAAATTTTGTAATTTAAATTCATCATCTTCTTATTATTATTTTTTATTTAAAAAAGTATATCTCGGCAACGGAATGATTATAAACATATGTCATTGCGCAGCTAAAACTATAGTTTATTGGGCTATTTTTTTAATTTAATTCAAAAAAGTGGTAGACTAGCCTTGAAAAATGCTCTAAGAATAGAGCAGGAAAAAGGGGCGATTTTTCCCCGGGCGTATGTTTAGACAGAAAAGATGTAGACTAGTCTGAGATGGACATTATGTGGATTATAGAAAATTTCCATTTGGTTTGGGCAGCTGCTCACTAAATAAAAATTTCTACCATACGATAATGATTTGTTTATACATTGATCTAATCACACAGCACTGTTGCATTTTTTTTAGTTTGATGAAATGTCAATTGAAAAAATTTTACTCACAGCAATCTTTGACAAGCGCAAAATCGCCACTTTTTCAATTAGAAGGTTATATTTGTATGTGTAAGAAACAACTATAAATTTGAAAAAGTGGCGATTTCGCGCTTTTTCAAAGATTGCTGTGAGTATAAGTTTTTCAATTCACATTTCATCAAACTAAAAAAATGCAACAGTGCTGTGTGATTAGATCAATGTATAAAAAATCATTATCATACGGTAGAAATTTTTATTTAGCGAGCAGCTGCCCAAACCAAATGCAAATTTTCTATGGTCCACATAATCTCCATCTCAGACTAGTCCACATCTTTTCTGTCTAAACATACGCCCGGGAAAAAATCGCCCCTTTTTCCTGCTCTATTCTTAGAGCATTTTTCAAGGCTAGTAATATGATAATAATAATGGAATTTTTTTATCAAAGGCAACACTTCACGCGTACTATT